>LKNJ01008036.1:0-10154 GCA_002120245.1 Maccullochella peelii | reverse complement strand
TATATATATATAAATAAAGATTTAAGTTAAATTCAAATACTACTAGTAATGGAGCCCAAACTTGTAAAATGGGGCTAAAATTGTAAAATCAGAAATGCATATATGAGAGTGACACACTGGTGTCACTGGAGGTTGTTGTGTGGTGCTGTAGCCCACGCGTGTGTGGAGGGTGGGTAATGTCACCAGATGGCCATCAAATCCCCCCTCCCCACCTCTTCCATGCACAGATGCTTTAGACACAGCTCTGTGCTGCAACCTTGCCACAGAGAGATTTGTTACTCTGGAATCACCAGCAGCGACATTGTTGTACATTACTGATTACTAAAGCCAAAACTCACACCTTGCTAACTGTAATTGCTTCATGCAGTTCAATATGAACTACAGAGCCATCGCCATAATAACCCCTTCCCAAGCCCCCTACAGTGGGCACAGCGCCAGGCAGACAGATCAGTGTTCCTGACCCAGCATGGGCCACAGAACGCGGGGACAGGGAAGAGTCAGCTAGCTGTCCTTGACAGTGGACCCCAGGGGGTATTTGGGAGATTAGTGGGGCTCTGAGGGCAAGGGGACACCTACACAACCAGGAATAACAAGACACCAGCCAGCGTGTTGTGGTTCGTTCCTTTCTCAAAATGTTCGCACAAAGTTTGCACAAAGAAATGTCTACTCACAGGACAGTTACTACTACAATCAACAATATCTGCTGATAGCTGAACTACCTGAATCTTTGAGTACATAAAGCAGGTTATTTTGAGCTGATAAATGGGTTTGAGCTGGTCAACACAGCTCTGAGCCCACAACCCACAGAAAGAGAGAACTCTGACACAGTTGAAAGGGCTCCCAGCCCTCCGGAAATGTCCAAATAAATGTCTGTGAACCAAGCAGTGCTTAGCAACAGGGCCTCAGCCTCTTTCAATGGGAAAAGGGAAAACATTTTCTGGGGTATCCGCTATTGATCGTATCAGGGCCCTCCATTCTGACATAACTAGGCTAACTGGGCTTTACCATGTCTTTTAAACCCTAAAAGCCATATAAGTATCTTTGCCGACTTCCCAAGGAAATGAAGAGATGCATTTGCCTTACATAACTCATTTGAATTATTTCCAATAATGCCCAGACAGACCATGAAGATTCTCTTAGCACTGTATTTGCTCTAAATCTTGAACGTGTCATTGCTGTGTGCTTTTGACTGCTTAAAAAAGGGAGCTAACCTAAATTCAAACAGCTTTGACAGCTGAAAGGAGTGGAACAAGTGTAACAAGGACAACGACAGCGTAAAAATACAAAGAATGACTTCAAAAAAGACTGAGAAATAATCTGTGAGGAATTACAGTTGGAGAAATCTTCGAAGCATCATCCATCCTCCATCAAGCAGCATGACTCTACTACTAGTGTGTAAACAGAGAAGTGTGATGTTGCACAGAAACTGAGTCATTGGGTTATGGTCTACCAAAGTCTGCACCTCTACACATGATAGAGAAAAACCCAGGAATCTGGTGAAAGAGTCCCAATCAAGGCAAGCGTGGATGAAATAGAGTTAATTAATTACTATTAGTGGTGATTTCTAATGCTGTGGCTTAATGAACAGAGAAACAGACTGCCGATAAAAAGTATCCACATAAAGCTCTCAGCCTGGAGCTGCCAACCACCCTCTTCAGGATGTACACTCTACACCACCAATGCAACAAAGGATGAGCATATAGTGGCCTGCATTTAATAATACATTGAAGTGACATCATTACTATATCCAGTCCTCTTTTCTCCACCACTGGGCTGAACCATATTTGGTGAACCATGCTAATCAGCAAAGCCAGGCATGGCATCGTATCCATCAAAATTTCAATGACTGAAACATGTTTTGAGTATAAGAAGTTTCCCATTTCTTCACTCCATAAAGTCCTTCTTAATTCGTTCTAATGTCAACAAGTTTGTGAATGATTATCACCTTCACATCAACTGCTTGCTGTGTGGATGGAAGTCATGAGAGGGGTTCCCTAACCCCCTAACCCTCTAACCCTAACCCTGTTAGCACTATGCTATGCTGGTCTGACTTGAAAGGTCACACAATCCTCAAAAGCAGGACAGGAAAACACACAGAGGCGGGAATGCTAAAGAAAATGGCCAGCAGAGTTCTACATGCATGCTACTCAAATCTCTCAAAACTCCTTGTTCATTAGCTTCACACTTGGGGACTTTGGCTTTGAGGAGAAATCAAAAAGATGGTAATTTAGCAGCACAAAAAGAGACTAGTAAGCAGGCAAACTGGATCAGAAGAAAGTTACATGTCTGTAACCATGCAGAACAGCAAAAACATTCAAAAGCTGACATAGCTTGGCTGTTAATTAAGCATCGGTTTTCTGACAGCAAAACTGAAAAAAAGTCAGTTATTTGGGCAGACAGCTGCTGCTTATCATATCAGTGAACACAAAGAAATCTGTTAAGGCAGTTTGGTTACAGTGTGACTCAGCACAGGCCTCCCTGAGCTAAGAGATGGGGCTGGGGTCACTTCTGTCTCCCTTACAAGCCCTCTGAAAATACAGATGTTCTTTTTACTTGGGCTGAATAAATAAAATGTGAACTTGATGACTACACTGCTGTAGCTTGTGTGGGAAAAGGAGAGTTTTGCTACAGCACATGTAGAATCTGGAACCACTTATTAACTTTTATCAACAGGTTTACAGAGAAATTACCTATGATTTATGCTACAAAATTTCCTTTGAATATTCTTGTAAAGGTCATGTTCAGGTCATCATTGTTGTAATATGGTGGCAAACAACTTCTGCTCTCAGGAGATACAAACAGACCAAGCAGTCTCTTGGCAGGGAGCCATCGGTAGACAGCGACCACATGGCAGAGCTCACACTGCTACACCTTGCCTGGTCACAACCAAAAATACACTACATTAATTATGTGGTTAAATGTTATATTTAGCCACAATACAGTGGAACACCAGAAAAAAATATCTAAAACATCAGTATTGGAGTACCAGATTTTGGTTTTGATTCTGTCATGCTGGAAGGTGCCATTCTCATTACCGTATCACACCTGTGCACTGTGAAGCTCTCTACAAATACATTTATCTATATAAATAATCATTTGTTACATACTTTTACTAATACTGCTCACAAAAAGACACCGCCTGTAGTAGACTCAACAGACCATGAAGTAATGTATCTAGAACTAAGATGATTCGTCAATCGACAAAATATTGACGATTTTATCTTATCTTAGTTTTGGACAGCTGATAGGACAAACAAGCAATTTGAAGACATCATGTGGGCTCTGATCAGCATTTTTCACCATTTTCTGACATTTTATAGACCAAACAATTAATTGATCAACTAAGAAAATAACAGTCATATTGATTGCTAAAAAGCATCCAGGAAATCTAGCAAATCATAGTAATGATGCAGGTCAAGCGAAGAGGGTAAAATAATAAAGTACAAACACTAATGCAAAACAGTTCTTGGAATAAACTTCATAGATGCTTTGAATCCCAACAGAGTAAAAGTACCTGCAAATGGATCCTTTCCTTTCATTCTTCCCCTGAGGGGCATAATGCCTTATGCTAGTGGTTTGGCAGGCCATACTGCATGATGACAGTGATGAAATCATGCCTCATCAACACAGAGAATACATAGTGTCTTCATTAACCTTTCAAATGTCATGACTTCACCCACAAAGCTTCCACAGCTCCCTCTCAATGGCTAATGAAGGCAGAAAACCACAAAAGTACTGTCAACTGCAGCTATGTCCCTCAAAACCGAATATAATCCCTCAGGGACAGACGCTAATATTTTAAGCACTGGTCCCATGGGCCACCAAGCCCCTAAATTTGGTGGCCAAAGTACATTTTTGGTGGCCCAAATGTAAAGCTATGTAAAAAGAATACAGAGAAGGCAATTTAACTGTGACACTTTGATAAATGAAAAGACATTAACAGAATGAAAATATATTTTTATAATAATTGATTTAAATAAAAAATAATTCTTTGTAAACATATGGTACATATATTCTCACAGTCTCTTAGTTCACAGTCTCGCTTCCTCACACAAATAGACTGACCGACAATCCCAGTTGTAACCAGCTGTTTTCTGATATTCCTTTATGTAAATGAGTGGAGAGATGTTCTACAGTCTAAACGCTAATCATTTACCAAGTAAGTAATCGAGCAATATGACTGAAAATGGAAACAAACCATCCTTCTCACACACTACCCCAAGTAAAATCTAATTTCTGTCTTTGTGACCGGGCATCTAAGTGTGAACCCCTGCCTCCTCCCTGGAGTCTCAGGTGGCCCACAAGCTCCGTGCCTGGGCTATTCCAGGAATGCATGTCACTAAGTGGGTCATAATCACAGGGGAAATCGGCAGCTTATGTAGGACATGATGACTTGTTCATTGAAGGAAATTAGTTTCTTAGTCTCTTGAATTCAGATACTCAAGTATGAAATGCTATGGACAAGATATGTAGCTGTTTGGTTAGAATGGACCAGATTAGTTTAATAAGCATATTACATACATTTTACACTGATGATTGTCACGTCACCACTGCACACACTATATGAATGAAGGAATCCTGGAGGAATTCAGTAATGTGGTAACATGCAGTACATTACAGCACACTGTCTACTGACTTGGCTTCCCAAGGTTATTACACTGAGCTTACTTGATGTAAATCAAGCCAGACAAAAAAAGAAACATATTAATAATCACAAAGTTAGCATTTGTTGAGGGGCTAATGGACAGTTCAATGGAACTGTTTACATGTTTACACTGTTTAACTCTTGTGCTGACAAAGTGATTAATCACTACAATTTAACTGACTATCAAATTAATCATTTTTTCAGACCTTATTTTGGTTTCTTTAATGTGAAAGAAGATGATTACAAGTTGTTACGAGTGAATGACAAATACTTACATAGATGAGGCCAGAGTAGTAGCGGTCTTTGAGGTTGTGAAGCACGGAGGCTTCATTCAGACAGGTGAGTTCGGCCATGTCCTCTACTTTGCTGAACTTTGGCGGGTTCATCTTCTGGATGTCATCCTTGTTGATCACCGCCTTCTTCCCATTCTCTGCTAGCTCCACCACCACCTCATCTCCACGCTCCTCACGAATACTGGCAGCCTCGAAGCCGTGGCGTTCTGATGGGATCCATACCAGCCGCTTGGCAGTCCAGTCGGCCTGTGCGGCCGGGTTGTAGACCACGGCGCGGTCCACGAAGAGGTACCGCTCCGGGTCCTCCTGCCCACTCCTCTGTGACATTGCTGCTGGAGACCAGAAGCAGAACACACTAGGTCACCTGTAGAGAGGAGAGAAAATATCATGTTTATCAGACCAACAACAAAATGCTGCAATTAAAATTCATGCAGTTGACTAATGCCACACTGTTCACTTTGTAGAGCACAGATGAGATCACCCATGACTCAAGACTGTTATCATTTTGATCGGCCTTTTTCACTGCAGACATTTTGTACACTTGCCATAGTAGGAAAAGCACAGGTGTTACTAATAACATTAATGACGGCTCTGCTCTATTCCCAGCTGTGACAGTGAGACTGAAACATTAATTTCATTATTTATACCTGTGCTTTTCCTACTGTAACATGTCAAAATGTCTTCTGTGAAAAAAGCCTATCTGTGTTACAGCAATAATTTCATTCTGTGTTAAGTGTAGGGCTTTACCCAAATGAGACTTTTCCAAGGTGACTCTGAGTCGCCAGTTTAGGCCAAATATTTGATTTTCCACACAGTCAAAGAGATAAAAAAGTGTGCATCCTGGTCATAGTTCAGTTATAAAATCTTGCGTGACTGCTGACAGTGCTGCCCAAAAATAAAAAATAAAATAAAAATAGTGATTCGACTGACAAAAGACTTTTGATTTGAATCATTAATGTTTAGGGGCCAGCCCTAGTTGAGTGGGAGACTTGCAAGAATGTAGAAGTCCTTCATCATGATATATGTTATTTTATACCACAATATTGATTCTTATCACAATACATTTTCTAGAAAAGCAATTGATAAAGTGTTAATGGGTGAAATAACCAGACAGGAATGTCTTGCAATAAATACAGCTGAATGTTGAAGCTGATGGTAAAGTGTTTTAAGGATGATGCAGCTTCTCTACTGGCTGCTAAATGCTGAAAAGTATATTAGACCATCAAATTTTAAGTGACTGGAATCCTTCATATAACAAAAAGCTACACTTCTTCCACAAGAAATTAGGCTTCCAATAGCTAATGCCACCATTTCTAATCTTTGCCTTGGTGACAATTGTAAACAATATTGTTTTATTGAGGCAATATTAAGATGCAATAGTATATTTCAGGGCATGTCTGATTAATTAAGTGTAACAGCTTATCACAGTCCTCCATGGTAATTGCTGCGTGCCTGTCATAACTCAGCAGGGCTAACCTTATATTGTTGCATTAGCAGAAAAAATGGATCATCTGAAAACAATGGGACCCTCTCTGTGTACCTGTGTCTATATATAGTAAGTGTATGCATGTGGGAAGAAAAAGAAAAGGTGAGTGAGCAAGATACAACAAAATACAACAAGACTAGTGTCTCATTCAGTATTTACAGTAGCAGTTACAGAACAGCAGAGCCTTCTGAATCATCATTTCTTATAAAAAAGTGACAGACTAAGCATGAGAGGGAGCACCTGTTATCTAACTGTTTAGAGAGAAGCAATATTTGTTTTAAAATTTTAAACCAAATAAAAATGTAATGTGAATTATTTGTATTCTGCCTTTGAGTTGAATTAATTTGCTGTCTTTCCTTTGCTTTAGTACTTTGTAATTTTTCCAGAAGGACTTGTTTAGCCCACACAGACTGGTGTAAGCTACAGTCCTTTACACATCCATCCCTTGGCATAACCAACCCACATGTACAGTAACTTCACCATTTGAGCCTCTTCAAAAGCCAAGGGAAACCATGACTGTGTTGTGTAATAAAAATAAGGGAGAAATCTATTTTTCTTAACCATAAACCAAGGCAATTTACTTCCAAATCATATCATTAGAGCTGAAACGTTTAGTCGATATATCGATTTGTTGACTGACAGAAAGTCAAAGACAGCAAGCAACTATTTTGATGACCGATTATCGTTTAGGTCATTTTTCAACCAAAAATGCCAAACATTCCCTAGTTTCAGCGACTCATTTGTGAGAATTTGCTGATTTTCTTTGTCCGATAGCATATTGAATATCTTTAGGGTTTAAACTGTTGGTTGGACAGAACAAACAATTTCAAGATGTCACCTTGGGCTTTAGAAAATTGTGATTGTTTTTTTTTTAAGATTATAGAGGCCACAATTACAACATAAATGACAAAAGCATACACATCCACAAACTGAGCAGAAAACAAGACAGAACAGAGTAACTTTGTAAAACTTGCCACTTGATGCAGTCTGAATGTTAGCCATGTCAGGAAGTACCACTCCAGCTTGCTCTGTATTAATCTGAGACAACATCAGCTGATGAATGCTCGGAGATATTTAACCTACAATAAAGTCCCATGCTTAAATCAGGCGCTGGTTAGAAACGAATCTGGGTCAGGTCAAGGGATGGGGGATCAGTGTGACTGAATCCCCTCAATGAGCTGGAAAACAGCAACTTTCGTCCCCTATCCAGCTCTAGACCGCGGGAATATATAGCACACCGCACCTCCGGTAGGATATTTCAACAGAGGAGGGTCAAGAAATTACAATTAGCCGTGAAAAGCTCGCAGGGACTGATATACCACGACTGGGCCAAACAGCTGCATCGGCTAGGTTAGCTTGCTAGCGTTAGCTCAAAGTTGGCGTGCTGTGCTTCATATCCCAAACGCTCGAAAAGAAGCCTGCAAGACTCGACAGCTCTGATTAACCAACTAAAACACAACTGGAGGTCTATGGTGGCGGGTCTGTTACTTTAAGCAATTAGAAGGTGAACAAAAATTCCCAAATGGAACGGAATTCTATGCAAATGAGAGTTTTAGGGATGAACTGAGCAGCCTCCTCAGGCAAAATCCCATCATGGGTGTGGGTGGCTCAAAGACGTCTGACTCGGGATAAAGGCAAGCGGACAATGACCACACCGTTTCCCGATTCTCGTAAAGATTCAACTTCTAAAACAAATATCTGCAACAAAATATTAATTTAAGACTATAATAGACTAACATAAATATCACGTTAGCTCTGCGGCGCCGGATATCATTAGCAAAGCTGATGGTCGTCCATCATTGAAAAGTCATGGCACAATAATCCGCTAGCTAACGTTAACGGTTACTGCTGCTAACCACTTACATCCTCACTAAAACGACTAGCTTTTCTGCTGAACTTACCACACACAGTAGATGAAGAAACACGGTCCAGGTGTTTATTAGTATCCAGTAGATGAATGTAATAATCCTAAAATAGTCCCTTCTTTCGCCCGCTCTCTCATCAGTGGTACTCCCCCACCATCCAGCACCCTCTCAACCGAACTCTTGCCGGCTAGGGAGGATGCACCGCACCGCCGCACAATTTTTGGGCAACGCCCACAACACAAATATGGAATGTGATTGGCTCTCAAAGTCTGATACCTAACCGTGATTGGTCCAAAATAATTTCCTTCCCAAAACTTTGATAGTTGACGACTGCCGCCCAAGATATCAACACCTG
The DNA here is from genome assembly GCA_002120245.1 of Maccullochella peelii. Classification (NCBI taxonomy): domain Eukaryota; kingdom Metazoa; phylum Chordata; class Actinopteri; order Centrarchiformes; family Percichthyidae; genus Maccullochella; species Maccullochella peelii. The sequence goes on along the minus strand of LKNJ01008036.1, from coordinate 1,510 downwards.
CAGAACGGTGGATGCTGCTGCGGCTTTACGTGGTTGTAGGACATTCAATTTGTCACTGATATTATAGTCAGTCTTTTGAATAATGGGAATATGTTTGTATTAGTCAATTTTATATAGATACATTTGATCAAAAAAAATGACTGAATCCTAGAACTATTGACACTACACCCCTTATCTTATTGTACTAGATATCTGTTATGTCATTTTATACATCATAACCTATACTACTACATCCTATACTACTGTTTACTATTCTATTATCCTATATCCTAAAATGGCTTTCTTTTTCTATGTCTTGCATAGTTTTTTCTACTTCTACTCTTCACTCTCCTTCTCTTATTTACTCATTTATATCCGTATATGATACATTTAATTTTGATTTATGTCGTTCATGTTTGGTCATGCTTTGCTTTTCAGAGTAGTACATTTTAGTGTGTTGAAATAGTGCCCTCTGTTGCATGAAGACAGACATCACTAATGGCCAGCACGTGCCTCCATGTTAATTAGATTGATAATGAAGAGCTGCTAAAGAGCATTAAGTTACTTAGTTAGTAGAAACTAAACTAAACAAGAGTGCAGAGAGGAAGGCTTGATACTCTGGCACTAAAATCCAAATCATTTCCAGATAACCAAAATTATTTTAGTTCGCCATTGTTTACTGACTCATCTCTGTGCTTACTCTTGCTTTCTATCAAATCAAATTTAGGATATGTCAAAAAAATAAAATGATATATATGTTATTTGTTAGGTGTTATGTTATAAGTTCTTTTGACTTTTAAACTCTTGCATGGATTTGCATTATTTTGCTTATCCAACCTTAAAAGGCCATATCCATATCTTCCAGTAAGAAAGAGTGCAAAAATATAGTGCTAACATAAAATGTACACAATGCCAAAAATATAAACATGTTGACGGTAAGGATCATTCTTGGTTGCATATAGATAAATTTATAGATTTTTAAAAAAGTACAAGTACAGTTGTAATTAATAACAATAATGATTATGTTCGGCAGTGTGTTTTCTCTACAGGTCTCAACAGGTAAAATATTTGCAGAGAAAAATGTCTATTGACTTAGAGCTTATTAGTTTCTTACTCAAAACATGGCTTGTTTTCCTATTGATTGGTCTCTCTGCTTCTTATGCGATAGATTTCTCCTTGTATGTTGTTGAACATCTGTAAACAACACATCGATGCTTGATTTAATAATAACTTGCTATTAATATTTAGGGCCCGAGCACCGACCTCGGTGTGAGGACCTTATTGAAACTGAAGGAATTATTATTATTAGTATTATTATTATTATTATTATTATTATTATTCTCCCAAAACAATCACATTTTTGAGGGGCTATATCTGCTCGAAAACTCATGAAACTTTGCACATGCACCAGAAGTGGTGAAAATTTTGATATTTCATGGGTCTCGCGGCGTCACGTTTCACCTAGATGTACGCAATGTGGGAATCAGGTGTAGAATCCCAAGATCTACAAAAAAGTCTATTGGAGCTATGC
>LKNJ01008035.1:1146-21626 GCA_002120245.1 Maccullochella peelii | reverse complement strand
TTTATGAAATAATAAAAGGCAAATCACACAAGTAATCTAACTACTTAATTAAAAACAAAAGAGAGTATGTGTGTGTGTGCAAGAGAGAGAGAGAGTGTGTGTGTGTGTGCGCACATGACAGTGCGAGCCGGAAAGAATGTGTGTGTGTTTCTTTGTTCTGCCTGTGTGTTCCGCGCGTGTACGGGCAAAAACACACGTGTTAGCCAGGAGCAAAAGGGCACGTGAAGCGGGTGCTTTAAATGTCCTCTCCGCGTGTGTGGAGGCCAATTCCAAATATGTGTGTCTGTGATCAGTGTAGGATAATGGTGCCAGGTTAGGAAAGAGGATGGTTAGTTTGCATGCAAGACCCTGTGTCTGTGTAAAGCATAACTAACATCAACTTAGCTCTGTGGCGGAGCCAATAATCTAAACAGATCACAAAAATACAGCTCGGTAAATAAACAAAATCAATACATGTAAAGATACAGTACATTGATAAAGTTTAACAGTCCTGTGCTTAGCTGTGCCCCGTTGCTATGCTAGCTAGATGTGCCCAGTTAGTTATCAGTTCGTGAGGAGAGGAATTCCTTGGTGTGCTGCTGTGTTAGCTGACAATTCCACTGGTTGTGGATTTTCTGAACTCTTGTCTAGTATTGTTTTATCCGAGTGGTCTGTAGACTAAAATACACAGTAAAGGAGCAGAACCTGCAATAACAAAGCATAAGAATTCAAATGAAATAAAATTACCAAAGGAAATAAGAGGACACTTAAAACAATTCTTATAAAGAACAACTAAACTACCACTTCTCCCACAGGGTCGAGGCAGATGGAGGCAGCATTGTCTGCTGGAGTCAACCATGTTTCAGTTACCATTAGAAAGTCCAAACTATTAGAGACAAACCAAAGTTAATTATCTTAAACAAGCTGATAGAACACATAGTGTTGGTAGACACTGCAGATTTTCTGAGCATTGCATGAAGATTATCCAAAGGAAGAGTTCAGTATCTGCATACGTTTTTTTAGGAATTGTGTGAGTACTATGGCAATGAATTTTTGGGGGCAAAATAATCAGCCTAAAAACACATAAAATTAAAGCATTACAACCTTTCAATCTATTTCACAGTTCGCCATCGAGTTGGAAAACTTCAAACCTTTTTTTCTTAACGTCACTGCTTCTGTAGTTATTGCACTAGTCAATGTATAGTGAATAGTCACTGTTTTTTCAAACCGCGACCACGACCGTTCCCTAATCATGTAGATTTTATGCCTGAACCTAACTAAACCTTAACCATAGTTTCTCAAGGCAATAAGAAACATGAATTGCTTTTTAGTTAAGAGGAATCCCTCTTTTATATCCATCCACTGTGATTATTGGTCCATTCCTGTACACTGAGTGCTAAAGCAGTCATAGAAATTATTATTATTATACCATTATAAGTGTCCAGTCAGTATGACCTTATACAGTCTAAGGGCCACAACTTTGATTACCCCCACCACAAAGAAAAGGCCTTACCTGTGAACAGGAAGCATTTACTCATGAGTTATTCATACCTTGTACTGATGTCAAATTACAAAGATGAAATAAACTGGGAGGTTTACGCAAAACAAAGATGTAGACTTTGGGAAGACTGTGGGGATATCTTTAAAAAAAATTCTTGTCTATATTTTGGACTGGCTCAGGCGAAAACTTCCCTTACTGGATTTGTTCTGCATAAATGAGCGCTGTAAGAAGGTGAAACACAGTCTGCTTCTTCAGCCTTATTCCCTGGTATCGCAGGTATTTTTCAAATTAAGCTTGGTTAATATATTGCTAAAGCCTCGAAGGCAGGCTGTAGTGGTTAGCAGAGTTTAGTGCTTTAGCACATATTTCTGCTGCTTTAAAATGCAGAAGAACTTAAATGTGGAGCTGAACAATTGTTCCAAATTACAACAAATGCAAACTAGAAGATTAATGCGCTGCTTTGCCACTGAGTTCATGATGATAAGCATTAGTGTAATTACTGTTACTAATGTGGCTGGTGCAGGTAAAACTGTGCTCATTATGGTTTGTTAAATCATCAAATACTGTTAGAATATGCACTTAGAGCAAAGGATGTTTATAGAAAAAATAACATCTCTTTGGGCTTTTATGAGTATTTCAGCCACAGACCCAGAGGACAAACGCAATCTTTCACCCTGGAATGGAGGATCATTATAAAATACTTGTATTTCTACATAAAACAAGCCTTTTTTGGTCCCAGCCTACACTTTTAAGAAACATTGCTTTCCACATCTGTGCTGATGCTGTGGGTTTGCAGTGTGCTTGCACACTCTTTTCCTTCATCCTAATTAATTGGCACTTCAGATCCCTGCTGTATCACTGAGCCTCCTGGTTTTATCTCACACGCTAACACACTGACAGCTGCTGCAGTCTCTGAGGCTACAACACAACAACAAGCGTGCTCTGTGTGTGTGTGTGTGTGTGTGTGTGTGTGTGTGTGTGTGTGTGTGTGTGTGTGTGTTGGTGTAGGGGGTGGACATGTGTTTGAGTAGGTGCTGGTTTTTATTTTTATTTTTTTAATCTATAAAACTTTTATACAAGCTGGAAACCTAAATGTTCTTTATATGTGTAATTTTAACCTGGCTTGACAAATATTAATCATCTGCAGCTTTCCATATTAATAGGTGCAACAGTCTGTTTTTCTACTCTACATTACCTAACGATAGTGATTCAAGCTATAGCCAGTTTGCAAGATTATTTTTTCACATTTGCTGTTGGACAGACTTGTAAGAAACAGAGAGGAAAAACATTGTCCTGATCAGAACATCAATGAGCCATTCCTCATGACAGATAAATGAAAAGAGGAGTAGTCATATAAAATTATTGTTTAGGACAATATTTGACAGGTTAAAAATCGGAAATATATTGGATATTTGTTTTTGTTTTTTTACTATAAACACATACAAAAATCTTTGATGAGGATCCCTTAAAGCTGGGGTAGGCAAAATCTGCGCAACCTATGCAAAACCTCCCCCCCTTCCCCACTTTGCTGCCTCGTATCGCTCTGCTAAGCCCCTCCCACCAAGTCCACAACTTTGACCTGCAGCAGAAGGAGTTGGTTGCCCTGCGAAACCTCATGCCTCATAGGGCTCACTCTCCATTGCACCGAGACCGCGGTGCCTCCCGCCCCTCCAGCAATTCGCGGCCGCAGAGCGCCCCAGGCTTCAGATGCAGCTGCAACGCCATCCAGCAGCAGGATGAGAGGCTAGTACACCACACACACGCCAATGTCCCCCCTCAAACGTTATTCCCCACTGTTTGTCATCATGCCTCTTTGCCACTGGTCGATACGAGCGCCATGGCATTGAACATTTATGAGCCTGAAGCTCCGTGTGGAGCTGAGGAAGCATATATTGAGAACAACAGTGGGCCAAGAATGGACCCTTGAGGAGCACCACAGTTAAAATAAGAAACAGAGGAACAGGCATTAGCTATGACAACAGAAAAAGGTTCTGTTGGACAGGTATGGATGAAGCAGATGTAGAGCAGTTCCTTTAACTCTGTATGTATGTGTGTGTGTTTCTCAGTGTGTGTGTGACCCGCCCCTTTCCTGCTGGCTACATACTCCAATCACATGCCAAAACTGAAAGAAATGTCAGATTGTACTGTGTCCAGGGCTGCCAGAAATATTTACATTGCATTCGCAAAATATTAAATCCCAGTTGTTTTTTTTCATATTGAATCAGCTTTGAATCAGTGTATTGTATCATTACAAATGTATCTGTATCGTGCATCAGATCCTGAACCATGTATCTACATATGTATTGAATCATCTGAGAGGGAGCCTTACTCTTTTCTTGTCTCAAAGATGCTATAGGTGAACATAAAATAACAATTTACGATCAGTAGTGTTACTTAAACTATTACTACCACAAAACAGAGTGGTTGAACATGGTTGAAATCAGTAGTCTTCTAATTCATCCGAGTAGCAGTGTTTATGCTAGTGATGTTGGTTAAAGAAAATAATATAAGAATAGAGGTCGAGAATAGGACAAAACAGGGAGAAAGAGACAATGGAATGTGAAGATGAGAGAAAATTAGGAGATAGAAGGAGAAGAGGAAAGAGAGGAGGCCAGAGAATAAGAGATGGAAATATGGTGGAGAAGCAAAGCAGAGATCAAGTGTTTGAGTAGGGAGAAGACAGAGAGGTAAGAGTAGGTGTAAAATAGAGGAGAGGTTGTAAGAGCAGAGGAATCAGGGGAGTGGGAGATGAAGAAAGAGACAAGAAAAAGGGGGGAAATCGGTGAGAACGAGATCGTCTGACAGAATAAGAGAAACCGAGTCAAGGTGTCATATGAAGATGAGACAAGACAAATGACAGTGAAATGGATTTCTCTCTTTTTTTTCCCTTTCTACTCCCCCCCCCCCTCTCCCATTCCCACCTCCCATCTCTGGTTAATATAACATCTCTTGATGCATTTCATTCACCGTTAGCGGTTCCAGGCAGAAGGTACTCCGTCAAACCCATCTACATTAGAAAATGGCCTTTTCTTGCCTTTCCTCCCCATTCACCCCTTCCTCCCCCCCCGACACCTCTTTTTCCACCACTCGCAACTATTCATCTTTCTAACGGAATGCATTTGGGCATGGATGAAGGCCTAAATTTATCAGCAAGGACATTTAAGTACATATCTCAGGGAAAAAAGGAAATTTATTACATCCCATTTAGAATGGCTCGGAGGGGAATGATGAGCTTCCGACTTTAGTCAATGAGGGGAAAAGTTTTTCCACTGTGACAGCTGTAGTTAGTCTGCAGCGTGAATGATATGATGAACATTTATCTGAAGACAGTAGATTTTATGTTATGGATGGAGTGATAGAAACAAGCACCTACATACTCTGAGCAAGAGTCATGCCTCATATGCGTGGTTATGTATTTCTCACTGCACCTTCAGTTGGAGTGGTCGAAATATTCCATTACACACACAAACTGAGTAACGCTGATGTTACTCTGTTATCTGTACTATATCAGGATCCTTCGGACCACAATCATGACTAGTGTTAAACACTGTATACTGTTACCTGCTTATACACACCAGTATGCCTCTGATATAGCTGATTATTTCAACATGTGAAAAAATTCAGTGTGAACTAGAAGTACACGTATGGATTTACCTAGTGTGACGGCCCTCCTGCTTTAGCAGGGCCTGCTGTGGGAGTGCTTGTCTGTGTTGCCTTGCAGGTCCCTGGTAGGCGGAGTCCATAAGTGCAACTGGGAGCACCTGGCCAGTCTCCCAGGAGTATTCAAGACCTGGCTGTCTCCATCTGCGGTCTCTCTCTACTTCCAGGCAGCATGGCTTTTGTTTGGTTGGCTTCGGCCGGGTTACTAGCTTAAGTTTACACTATACACCACCCCCCATTCATCACTCATTCACTCAGCCATCTTCTGACACACTGATACCACTGACTAACACACCTCATAACGTTAGTGTAGTGTTTTTCAGTTATGGTATGTTATGTAATAAATTTGAACATTTTCAGTTTAAAACCGTGTAATTCCCATTCTTCTTTGTCATGGCTTTTCCTGGGTCACGAGCCAGGTCATGACACTAGAGCGGATACCTACAGTGTATTTATGTATTTTCAAATATGAGTCGGTAATATGAAACATGTTTTAATTATATGGAACGGTATAAAAACATGACATTATTAAAGCATTAGAACAAATATCAATATGTATGCGTACATAGATTTCCATAAAATAGAGTACTGGTCACATGAAACTTGCCTTTGCAAATGTGTTTGCATGTGTGTGTATGTGTGTGCACACTTAAGGTATCCGGTGCACTTGCATTTAGCTGCCACATTGTGTGTGTGGACTCCATCGTGTGTAATATTCAAACATCAGTGGGCCATTCATCACCCCTCCATCAGCTGTGTTCACTCTATCCCACTGAGTTCTAATTCATCACTCTGCTTTGTTTCATTGGAAACCTGCTGCTGAGCCTTCCTACAACACATTGCAGATAAATACACTCAAACAGTTTGCTGTGGGTCTATAACACATGCTCTGTGTGGAGGGTGATGGAGTGATTTTCTAGACACCATCGCTGTATGACATGATGCCAGAGAGTCAGAGCAGCTTGTATGGAACATTATTCAAATGCAATATGTTCATGTCAGCATGATGTCTATTTTTCAATTAATCCAAATATAATCTCATCAGTTATTCTATTGCCACAGCTGTAAATGACTGTTGAGATCACACAGACAGACCAACAATGACTAGAACATACTGAAGGCCTGTGTTTTAAAATGGTGCATCTTGATTTAAAACCATAAACACCATCTGAAACATTGTTTATACATATTGGGTTTTAATTCTATAGTTGTGGTCATCATTCCTATGAGTTATGACATGGTTTTACTCACCATGTCTGGGGATTCTTTATGGAAGCTTGTTATGGAGTCTCTCTGGCCCCTAGTGGCCCAAAATCACTTCCGATTAATTTGCCAGGGGTAATGGAAAATGCATTTTAATAATAGTTATGTTGGAAATGATTCATTTCATTTCTCTGTAATTAAACACTGATTTCTGAGTAGCTGCTCAAGGTGTGTTTGCTGCCCCCAATCTTGGAACCCATCGGGTATCGTCTGAGGACGATTTAGCCTCTGGGGGCAACGGCCAATGTTTCGGTGCTGGTGTAGCCAGCAGATATCGAGAAAAATCTGGGTTCAGAGATTGATAAAAAGCTAAATCGTTGTCAGACGATAGTCGATGGGTTCCGAGATTACACTTTGGGCATTGTGTTCCGCCTCTTTTGCTCTCCACATGGACTGTTTACCTACATGCAACCAAAGCAATACTACTCAGACTACAAACGGAAACCAGAACGCTTCCAATACCAAAATATTGTCCCTTGCCTACAGATTCTGCATTCATATGCAGATATCGGTTTTACTCAGAAATGTAAATTAAGAATTGTAATTTGTACTCATTTACCTCATACTGTTTTCATGAAGAAGACTAAAGAAGTGCAATTCCTCTTCCAAATGCTCCAGCTTTTGTTTTGTATATCATGTCTAGTACGTGCATGCATCACTTCTTGTGAATCCCTTGTGCGTGTGGGGCACAGTATGCGAGAGCAAAAGAGGAGAGGGTTAGGTGGGTATTTACAGGCATGCCGGAAGTGGCGCAATTGAGCTGTAGTCCTGCTCCTGAAACTCTGCTAAATAGTTTCAATTAATACTACAGCAAACACTTCTCAAGCAGCTACTTTGTCATAAACACAACAGAAGAGCAGCTGGTGTATCTATCTGTCACAATGTGCCATAAAGAAGTCAGTCAAAAATATTTGCAACCTCGATCTGACTTCATGCTGCACCCAGTGCGAGTCGTTTTCCATACAGCAGCATTACACAGTAAACGGAGTTGGTTACCTTGCTGAGGAGTTGGAGGTGTGCAGACTGTCACCTGCAGCTCTTTTAACAGCTCACTGCGACTGCCAGCGCATCATTTTAAATCTTTGCAAGGGAGTAACAGAACAGTCAGGACCAAAGAAATGCAGAAAATCATGGTTGTCTTGACATATTTTTAAACCATCCCTGTTAGCACTAACCACTGTGACAAACACATTGCATTTCCTGTGGCAGCTTCACAACAAAAGCCACCCCATGTTTTGCCAGTTGAATGCTTTTAATGTGAAGCAGAAGCCATAGGAAATGTACGGTGGCCCTGAAGGTCAAAACAACGACATTACACAAAACACCATGACGACATTTCAGATTACGGAAAGGGAAGACAACTCTTGTTTGTGATTGGACCAAACCCAAGTCAAATCAGAGTTTATTCAATGCGGTTCTAGATTGGATCAACCTGAGAAACCGTTTTAGAATGTTGCAGGGAAAAGTTGCAGTGGTGATCTGGCCTGTCTCTGCTCAACTCAAGCCGACTGATGGCGCCACCTGCGACTCAGCTTGAAGAGTCGCCAGTGGCTGGTTTCAGAACGTACTGTCACAATGTGTCGTCTTAGTTGCAGGAGAAGGACCCAAATGCAGACAGTAGAGGAGGCTCAAAGAAGTTTCAAAGGTTTAATGAATGCTTACTTGTAGGTAACAGGTAGGCAGGCAACCGGCAAACAAAACAGATGAGTCCAGGTTTGGGGAACAGCAGGAGCACAAGGATCCAAAAACAGGGCTTGACGAAAACACTTGGCTTGTCAGAGATCACAAGGAAAACATCCAACATGGACCATGAAACACAGAACAGAGAACCAACAAGGCACAAAGGAAAAGGACCGGTATACATAGGGAAGAGACTGACGAGGGAATCAGGGGCAGGTGTGCAAAAGGAAGCAGGTGAGGCCAATCAACAGACAATCAAGACAAGAGGAGACACGAGGGCAGGAACACACTGGAAACAAGACAGACCAGACTTCAAAATAAAACAGGAAACCAGACAAAGCTTACGGGACGTGACACGTAAGGCACGTTACCTGTTTCAACAGCCAATCAGCTCGTAGTGAAGTCAGCTGGTCATTTTGACCCGCTCGTGTTTTTATGTTTTCGCCGTTTATCAATACTAGAAATGCAACTGTAGCAAGTAACTCACCATCACTATCCTCATTCATATTTTAAGACACTACAAATTATGTTAGAATGGAAGTACAGGGAGTCATTGTTATGGAAACGATACACCGTCACATAAACTTGCAAATTTCAGACTGGTGCAGTAGTAGAACACATGACTTGGTTCGTGGTTGTAAATAGAACTTGCGGCCCTAATTCCATTTCCCCCCATTGTAGCAATCCACAGACAGAAGGGAAATGACAGGGAAGAGAAGGGACAGTAAACGAGAGAGAGAGAGAGAGAGCACTGCAAACCGTAAACAGCTGTTTCTACGCACTCTGAATAATAAATGTAAATAAGTAATTCTTTGTTTGTGATGACAGTTTTTTTAGTTTTAACAAGCTTGAGTCGAGCAGAGATGGGTCAGATCACACCACTGCAACTTTTCCCTGCAACGTTCTCAAACAGTTTCTCCGGTTGATCCAATCTAGCACCGCATTTAATAAACTCTGAATTGACTTGGGTTCGGTCCAATCACAAACAAGAAGTGTTGTCCCTCCCTTTCCGTAATCTGAAATGTCGTTGTGTTTTGTGAAATGTTGTGTTTTGTGTAATGTCGTGTTTTGTGTAATGTTGTTGTGTTTTGACCTTCAGGACCATCGTAGAAATGTTCCTTTTGCATCAGTAGTAACTTAATACAGCTGATATAAAAAGAGTGAACATGGGAATGGCGGACTGCCACTACCAATAAAAACTACTATAGAGAGGTAATCACTGAATATAAATAGATTCAATGACAATAGCAGAAAAAAATGCCAAGCAGAAATAGTGTCAAAAACGGGGTTTCATTCATTTCATGAAAGTCTTAAGGATTATAACTTTAAACATTAGGAATTGGTGCAATTGTTGGGGACTATTTTCAACAGAGGATTAATCCATATTTGGTGCTCTAGTGAGCATTTCCGGCAGCAGGACAGTATATGTGGGATTGAGTCAAAATAAACTCCAGTGCATGTGTTCATGGTAATGAAGGAACATGTCACTCAGTGTGACAATGTAGCTCAATGAAGTGTTTTTAACAGTTTTTGGACAACAATGGAGCTCTATGGCACAGAGGAAGAAGATATGTCAGGCTTTGGATATACACACACAATACTTGTTGATTTGTTGACTGTGTGTGTGTGTGTGTGAATGTGTATGTAGGGACCACAGGGACTCCACAGATGAATTTGTTCATTGTGTGATGGAAACTGAACTTTTATTTTGAATTTTAAGTTTGTTACGCTTACAGTTGTCCCTCACCTTCAATCACTTCCTGTAACTGTAACCGGACGTCTCCTGGATGACGCCACTGACCAGGTCAACAAAACTCCAGCTCCCTCTTACCGCTCTACTCTCTCACCTCTCTGCTCTCTGACCTCGACGGAGGTCCTCTCCTCATGTGGTCTGCACGGAGCAGACACACAGAACTCTCTACTTACGGCAGCGATGCGAGAGCCTGCATAAGATCCCTGGTAGCACACCGCTAAACAAGTTTATTTAGCGCTAGCGGCTATGACACAAAGTCTGCCTGCTAAGTAAACTTTAAGCGCAACAGGAGCAACAAAGCAAGTTAGCGCCAAGCTGCTAACTCTGAAAGAGAACAAAGGAGCGACTGGTTTCCTCCGACCTGCACCACCACAACACTGCACGGCAAGGACTGCATTCACCATCGGAACCGCAACTTTCCCCAGCTCGGCTCAAATCCACAACCGGTGGAATCATCAGCTAACACAGCAACACCAAGGAATTCCTCTCCTCATGAACTGGTAACTAACTGGGCCTATCTAGCTAGCATAGCAACAGTACACGGCTAAGCACAGGCCTGTTAAACTTTATGTACTGTATCTTTACATGTATTGATTTTGTTTATTTACTGATCTGTTTAGGTTATTGGCTCCTCCACAGAGCTAAGTTGATGTTAGTTATGCTTTGCACAGACACCGAGTCTTGCATGCAAACTAACCATCCTCTTTCCTAACCTGGCACCATTATCCTACACTGATCACATACACACACATTTGGAATTGGCCTCCACACACGCGGAGAGGACATTTAAAGCTCCCGCTTCACGTGCCTTTTTGTTCCTGGCCTAACACGTGTGTTTTTGCCCGTGCACGCGCGGAACACACAGGCAGAACAAAGAAACACACACACATTCTTTCTGGCGCGCACCGACATGCACACGCACACACCCACACACANAAACAAGTTTATTTAGCGCTAGTGGCTACGACACAAAGTCTGCCTGCTAAGTTAACTTTAAGAGCAACTAACTTTGCAACGAGAACAAAGGCGCGACTGGTTTCCTCCGACCTGCACCATCAGAACACTGCACAGCAAGGCCTGCATTCACCATCGGAACCGCAACTTTCCCCAGCTCGGCTCAAATCCACAACCGGTGGAATCATCAGCTAACACAGCAACACCAAGGAATTCCTCTCCTCANGAACTGGTAACTAACTGGGCCTATCTAGCTAGCATAGCAACAGTACACGGCTAAGCACAGGCCTGTTAAACTTTATGTACTGTATCTTTACATGTATTGATTTTGTTTATTTACTGATCTGTTTAGGTTATTGGCTCCTCCACAGAGCTAAGTTGATGTTAGTTATGCTTTGCACAGACACCGAGTCTTGCATGCAAACTAACCATCCTCTTTCCTAACCTGGCACCATTATCCTACACTGATCACATACACACACATTTGGAATTGGCCTCCACACACGCGGAGAGGACATTTAAAGCTCCCGCTTCACGTGCCTTTTTGTTCCTGGCCTAACACGTGTGTTTTTGCCCGTGCACGCGCGGAACACACAGGCAGAACAAAGAAACACACACACATTCTTTCTGGCGCGCACCGACATGCACACGCACACACCCACACACATCTCTCTCTCTTACACACACACACATACACTCTTTTGTTTTAGTTAAGTAGTTAGATTACTTGTTGTGTGATTTGCCTTTTATTATTTGATAAATAAATGCTTGCGGATATACATTTTGGTCTGCCGTATTTAATGTTGTACAAGAGTGAATTTTGCCAACCTCAACTATTCAGAACTCCAAAACCCTTCCACATTTACTAGAGTATTGATATGGTTATTTTGGTTGTAATTATTAATTTAATTATTAATCAGAGTTCCAAATTGATACGTTAGTATATTTTGATTTATGAGACTGACTGATTTATTAATTAATTGGCTATCATTTTTCCCTTCTTTAAGGGTGGTGCCCCGAGGTGAATTTAATGAAAGTTAAATTCTATTATTTAACGTAAACATTGTTTAGCCATTGTAATCACTCCACTTCATCTTTATGTACCAATTAATGTGTTAACACTATAGAATTTTGGTGCCTCTTTGAGGTTATTAATTATTGTTACATATTCTGGTATCCATAAAGCCATATAACCCCTACATATACATTTGAAAGACAAGACCATGTGTATCATACATATACTGTGTGTGGCTTCCCATGATCTCCTCCCCTTTGGAAAGTCAGCAGAATGGATCCATTAGTCAAAGACAGTCTGCCATGGAATAACTTTCATGGAACAGCCCACCAGGCTAAGTATGGCCAAAACACTGCTGCTGAGTCAGCCTCCACCTCCTCCTCCTCCCTGCACCGGCCCATCAGGCATCTCTGATGACACTGACAACCCCGAGCCTACATACTGTAAGCTGGGCAAAAAATTATCCTTTTCAATTTTGGCTACAAAGACAACTCGAGCAGCAAGAACAGTTTGTTTTTGAAGCTTTACTTCTGGCCATTTTTTCCTCTGGTGGTTGCTTTTATTACAGTTTCTTGGTAGCCAAAGGCCTTTGTGGGCTATGGCAAGGTGTGGTGTGGTACTCAATTCTGTCTCAGAAAGAGCTGACAATCAACGTGAAAGTGCCCCTGCTGTCCCTCAGAGATCACCAGTCAAATGGAATCAGATTAAAAGATGCATGTGTGAGTGTCAAAAACTCATGCATAACACTTACCACTAGGTTTGAGAAGTTAAATATCTTGATTTTATGTATCCAAAATGTAAGACACATGTAAAACTGGTAACGGCACCTGCGCCCTTTGCCTTGGTCCTGTGCAGTGTGTGTTTGTGTGTGTGTGTTGCAGTTCTTTGGCTGGGTAGCTGAGGTGCCATTGCGGTCACTGGCATTAAGCAGCTCACAGCAGGTCCAGACCAGTGCATTATGACTAAAGCGGTCAACCACATACTTAAAGCCTGTGTAAAAGGAATTCAGAGATTTGTTTCTCAACACATTATACATGTTAGAAAATAATTGCTGAAAACATGTGAAAAGACTGAACTATGTAGTACTGAATTGATGTCCGTTAAACTGTTTTTCACCGTTTTTTGGGCGGGCCTGAAATCATGGCTCGATGCCTTGACGATGGCACTGGAGCCATACTGAGCATGACCCCTCCCCTAACACTATATAAAAGCTAGAGCTCTGTGCTACTGCTGCTGAACGAGAGTCTGTCGCTGAGCAGCAGCTCTCACTCGTTCTTTGGCTCAGTGGTACAGTGAAGTTACCTACCAGCATTTCAGAGCAGAGAATACTGCTTATTTTTTCACAATATTGAAACCTAATTTTATATACTTGGAGATTTTTTTAATCATTCAAATTTGGCTGGGTGGTTGATAACACATTTTCTGTGGTGTGATAAACACATTGCGTCATCATTACAGTAACTTCAAATCAACACAGTCTCTTTGACAAGGTTTGTCATTGTGATATTGAGTCATTTGTCTTTGTGTGTGAACTCCCAGCTGACGATTGTCATGAAAATATTGACCTGAGTATAGATAGACAAATAAAGCAATGTCTTGAGGTGTCCTGCTCCACAGCCAGTAATGAGAACTGATATAAGACTGATCCAGCACTCCAAACTACTGAGGCAACAGTTTTATCAGAACACACTACAGCTGCATGTATTAACGTGAACCATACTCAGCGCCTGTCATAATTAAGAATCTCCAAAAACCTAGCACAGACAAGGACAAACGCAAGAAGAGTGTAGATGTTCAAGCTACTGTGGAAGTCTAGAAGAAGCATGCACATGGTCATTTTTATTTGTCAAACAAAGTATGTGGGACCTTTCAAACAGCATGAAATGTGTGCCACTTAATTGATATTAAGATGTGAGATGAGGCATTTTAAGTGGGCTTTTATTAAGTTATTTTTTACTATATATAGCCTCTCATAACCCAAAAATCTTTGACAAAATAATCTTAGGTCAAGGTCTACTTATCAGCTTTTTCGAGAGCTCTCATCTGCATCTTTCTGCATATTTTTATTTTCCTGACAAAGGTTATGAAGTTACTTAAGTCAGACAACAGTCAACCAGCATGAAGGATGCATATATTATACTCCTGATATACACACTAATATTTTAAAATAGAACCAAAAAAGACACCAACACAGGTTCTGTTGCCGTGTAGAAACCCCAACCCATGTATTGCATCATGTACACACCCAGTCAGTCAGTCAATTAGTCTTTCGAGAAAACATCTAGATCAGGAACCAGATGTATAAACTATGTACATGCACAAAAAAGATGCATATGCCGCTTTCCACACAAACGTGTGTTTATAAAAATAAAAAAAAAACTGAATGTGCAGTAAGAATGTGTGCACCTCATGCTTACTTTAGACCATAGACACATACTTCCAGATGGTTATGTGATAAGGTGGTGATAATGGAAGGTGAGAGACGGAATGTAAAAATAAAACAATTTATTTGGGATTTATAACCAGTTTTACTGATCATGTGATTTTAATTGCAGTCTACAGATAGATCTGTAAAATGTCCATTAAAAGCCCATTCATAAACTGTAATCAATTTATTTATTAAAAAAAAAAAAATCAATTTCAGATTAAAGGCATAATTTTATTTTCCTGTTTATGGTCTTCTCATTTTATCCTTTATTGCGAAGCTCTTTGTAAAGTCTGTTTCAATATGAGCTCTGTATATTAAATCATTGATTCATTTTCTGACGTTTAATAATGATGATTGAGATACTCCCAATGACAGTCTACAGGTACATGTGGCAAATTAAAGATATGGGTATTATAAATAGCCAGAATAACGGTCGAGTGTAATTATCATAGAATGTCGCTGATGCGACACAATCATCAACAACTTGTGCTTCTCCTTTGCCATTTTCTTTCATTGACAAGACGAGTGAAGATGAGTGGAGCAGGCACAGTTATCGATATGCAAATTCTTGATTAATGGATAACAGTAAGAGTGGAAAAGCCCCTGCACAGGGGAACAGTTCAACAATGATTGAGATTTATAAAACAGAACCAGGCATACACATAGCTTTATAATTCTGACAAAAATAAGTCGTTTGCATATTTCTGTCTTTGTGCATACACAGAATTTGTGTGAAGGTGTGAATTTTTGCATCACTGGCACAAATGTGACCACTGGACCGTTGTGTGTATTTGCCCCCAATAGCCAAATGTTAGCTGGAACTAGCTAGTAACAGACGCACCAACATTATGTGTGTTTGTATTTCAGTTCAAACTCAATAAGAGTTCAGCCTCTTGTTGATCTCAGAAATGACCAGAAACTTTTTGTTATCTCCCTCCAGTCTCTCTCCTTTTTCCTTGGTCTCTGTGCGTTTGTGAAGCAGATTCATATAGCTCAAAGTTTCCACTGAAGGTCAAACATTTTCAACCCGCAAAGACGCGTCAATTTGCGCTGCCACAATAGAATCCACGTCTAATTGCATCTTTCATTGACTTTGCATGCAACCGTTCAGACTCTAAATTCTCACATTCTGTTTAAAAAGCACAGTCGTGAATTTACAGTTTTATGCATCTGACCCCACGAGTTTGACAGTGCTTCGTGAAGTTTTTAGCATTGAGTAAAGATTAAACTTCACTGACTTGAACGCACACTATACCGCAATTTTCAAAATAAAAGGAGAGTTGTATAGTTTCTACAGCACTGTATAGCATTTATTTAAAACATGAAGTTAACAAAGTGCTTCACAGGATTCATATACAACAACACTGCTAGACTAAAATAATAACAAGTTACAATATACATGACAATAAGGACATACAATGAATACAAAAATAATGTATAATAAGTGAAGAAAGGTCAGGAAAATAAATAATAAAATACAAAAAGCAAAAATGTAATTAAAAAACAGACTAAACAAATTTATTGTCTAAGACTCACCTAAATAAATAAAAACATATTTTCTCCCTTAGCGTCGATCCCAGATTAGCAAATTGTTTTGTAGTTTTGGTATTATACTCTATGTGCTGAGTTTTATTTGTCCAGGTTTTAGGATTAAAAAATACACTGGAAATTACAGCAGCAGCTTCTTTTTCCAATTTTTTATTTCTCTCTTATTCTGTACAACAGACCTCACTGTAAATAGTTTTCATAAGAACAATTTCTTTGGTAGAAAGTAGTTTCAACTAACAGGTAAGTGAGAAAATGTGTTTTTAAATTACACATACTGCTCTACTGTTGACAAACATACAAATATGTACATTTGAAAGAACACAAGTCACACAAACAACACTTGTGAGCAAACCCAGCTGTGGCTATAAGCAGAAGTGAAGTGTGCATGATGGTTCTGCTTTTTTTAAATCGTCAAGAAATGCACGCTTACTCATCCACGTAATGAGGACGAGGGGCTCAGCGCTCGATAGGCCCGTTTCCTCACGCCTGCCTGCCTGCCTGTGACTTATTGATTTTATAGAGCATGGCTATGGCTTGATTGACTGATTGTTATCCTCATCTGCTCCACTGATTCACTGTAGCCAGTCCCGCTGAAGCCCAGTCGCACCGGAATAAGATTTCACAGGACAGTTTTTGTTTGCTGCTTTCCATCCCTGCCCTCACTACGCCCCCATGCCATCCCCTGAAAGCCCTCTGTCTTGTTTCAACATTTACTCAACATCTTGGCCTCTTCCCTCTATGTGATTGAGTTTACCTAATCAAGCTCTTTGAGAATAAACAGGAAACAATTAATCAAATTCATTTCAGATTTCTGTCCGTGGCTTCACTTGAGGTTGGCGTGTAGTTAAATATCAAGAGTTTGAACATATGCATCGCATTTCAGAGGTGTTGTCAAAGTGAAGGACCATATTATGATTAGCAATTAGAACACAAGGTCAATGAAAACACACTAAAGTTCCTGATAATGGGTAAATGAAATACGGCTAATAAGTGACATCAAAGTATGCCAACTCAGTGGGCTGATACTGAAGTTAAACTAATTTAACTGCATGTTCCAAGGTGTGTGGGTGTGTGGACGTGGATTTCTTTTAATGTGCAGGCACTGTATGTGTGGGTGTAGGTGTGTGCGTGACAGAGAGTGTGTGGATGTGAGCACTGGTGCGTGTTGTCTCTGTTCTCCCGCTGCAGTGTACTCTGGAGTTGAATTTAGTTTTTCCCCTTCTTCATGTCTAGGTTATTTTCTCCAAACAGAAACTCACATTCCTCTTTAACCCCAGCTACCCCCAGCTATAAACATACATTCAAATACAGTATGTATAGCCAAAACTTTGACCAGCAATAATATCACAGAACTAAGGTAATCTCCACCTTTCATGTCAAGGGTTGGTAAAGGCTTGATTCAGATCGACTTCAGAGTTAGCCTCATGTATTTCAATGAAACCACTGCAACCACTGATTGGCAAATCAAACTTGCGCATTCCAGATAGAACACCTTGTATCATGAAACACCAGTGGGTTAGTTAGTTGACATATGTAATCAATTACTCTTTACCTATTAGAAATTAGTTACATCACTTATTACATTACTTTCACCACCCAGCTCAGTTCAAATGGGCACTTCAAAGCCTCCACACCCACATGCTACATTTTCTGTATTTACCATGTGTAAAAAGGAGATATTGTTGTGAAACAAGCAGCCAGTCGACAGCTATCTTTCATCATCTGCCCATGTCTGCATATGGCTCCTCATGCCACCCGAAATGTATCACCGTGCAGACGGTACACGCTATGACACAGGAAAAGGATGGGGAATACAAGACATACAGTGCACATGCCATAGAAAAACTTTTCGTGCACTGTATGTATGTATTGTATCCTTGGACCTATTCTCCTCTTCTTGCACACAATTTTTCTTTTTTGACTTTTTCATGTTGTTCAGCCAAATACAAGAAATAAAGAAGCTCTTCTTCCTGCTGCTGTGTGGTTGCCAACTTTTTTCCAGTGCTCATTTGTGGAACGTGTCTGTATATGCTGATCCCCAATGTAGAAGAGCTTGCACGTCCATAGCTGTCCACGTCTGTACTGAGGTATGATCCAGAACTCTCACATCATCTGAAAGATGCAGACAACCTCCAACTAGCTAGCCAGCTAAGACAACGACATGTGACGACAACTGTGGAGTAACCAAAAGATGTGTTTCTTCTCTTTTGCACTAAGTTGATGACCTTGTGGCCAAAGTCTGTTTCTCCTTCGAATAGCGTTTCACATAGTGATAGAAGATAACTGGTTGTGGGTAAGTTTGGGTCTAGGCTATATTACAGGGAAACAAACCTGGAAGCACTGGACTAGTCTCTCCAATAAATACAACAAAAACAATTATAAATAAATCGATTTTAACCTTTCCATTCCATCCAACTACTGATGAGACCCCCTCAAAATGTCAAAGTAAGAGTGTTGCTGGTATTAGTAGTTATTAGTAAATTGTAATCCCTTGCATTATTCCTATAGTATTGTTGCCATGCTAAGTTTTTAGAGAGTTTGTTCATTAATTTGCATTTGCTTCAAGTAACCTCAGTGCATTCAATCAAGTGATTATGCATTGGTTTAGAACTAAGACATCTTAGTATCTGATAAGACTTTGAACTGGTCTTCCTGGCTCATATTTAAATTTCTTACCAGTGCATGTAGCAATAGCCCCTTGGGCTTGAACATATCTCAACATGCACTGAGCAGGAAGCGGGGTAACAGGCTGTTTAGGTCACCAGTCTTTTGCACTTTAGAGACAAACTGATTTATGAATATGTGCAATGCAAGAGTAATATCAACTGAAGTAATAAAGGTGTTAAAACTACATTGACACAGTGCCCATCTGCAAGACAGGACCCATCTTAAGACCCTTATCCCTTTATATGTGCTTGTGCATATTTCTAAAATTTGCATTAAGTTAAACAAAACTAACACATAGGACTGTCAGGACTCTGAGGACTCTTGTTTATGTAGGAAATTTAGTGCGACACTGTTGGCCAAGCCCATTGACATTAAGGTTATTCAAGACAGTTTGAGTACATTTCACTGCAATCTGCTTGTGTTTTGATATTTCTTGTATACAAGGACACATCCTGGCTTGGGGATGTAGTAAACCTGTCAAAAGTCCTTAAGCATGTGCTTTCTGTAAGTATTTTTGCCGCTGCAATTGTGAAAATGAGTTTGCAACCCTGTGTCTGAATGCACAGACTTGCAAAACAGAGTTTGCAGGCAGAAAACAAAATGTACAAGTCTACAAAACTAAGCTTACAGATACAAACGTGACTGTACAAGTTGTGTTTGTGTTTATTAAAAAAGTATTTCTATATTTCTAAACATTGTTTTTTGTACCTTTTCAAAAAAAGTTAATGTTATATCAGACAATCGGATATTTTGTTGACTTATTGGTAACACTGCAGCACTTAATACTGTAGTGAAAACCCCTTTTGCTTGCTCAAATAAGTACGCACAACCTGGACCCGAGGTAAGCAAGTTGGAAAAGATCAAAAGAGAGGCAGGAATGTTACAGCCCTGCCAGACCTTTTAGTGATTTGAATCAACAACTCTGCCGGGGTGCTTCCCAGGATTCACCCTCCCACAGCCGTAAACTTGTCAATTCTGACACATCACAGACCTGAGAACTAGACATTCTGACTCTCCACAAGGCATATTGTTGTTATGCTAATAAGATTGACTGCAAGTCTCCACGGTCCAGACCCTGGTGGTAATCCTCTGATTACAACCGGGGGGGGGGAAGCGAAGACCATCCTAGTATCAAAGTTATCTCCTCTGGAGATAAAAGAAGTACTCTCAACCACATGGACTGAATAAAGAACACATAGAGTATAAAACAAGAGCTATCTAAGTGCTGTTTTATAACTCTGCCAATCACACACACACAAACTCACACACACACCCACGCACTCACGCACACACACACACACACACACACACATACGCGTACACACTCACACAGACATCCTGATGCTTTCACCTCTTTTGAAGTCAGGTGAGAGAAGCCGAGACAGTCACCAGACGTGTCATAAAGATAGGAGACATTCTTGAAGAAAAGGGACCTTCTATCCTTGAATGTTAAGAAAGTTTTGGATTCTGCTAAAGTACCTTGCCAAATTAATCAAGAAATGTAATAATGCTGTTAACACATGTCTACTTTATTTTAGGATGACCGGTTCAATTCTGGTGATTCTAGCATAAAAATGGACTAAGTTACAAAATTCAAATCTAACACTCTGTTTTAACATGGTACAACAGTGCCCCCTATTGACCATATGTTTGTGAGTTTCTGCAGTAAATATATCTTAAAGATTTCAGATTATAAGTAATATGTAAGAACCAAACTTTCTAATAATGCTATTTTTGTTTTGATTAACCATGTTAGTGTTGTGGTTCTTTTTTTTTGTGAGAAGGAACTTATGAGTTAGATTATGATTAACAATGTTTTGGGACACGAATTATGTGTAGAATATATGTTTACTGATTGCTGATACCGACAGTGTTACATCCAATTATGTGGTACAATTGCTGTGATTTGACCATAGTGATGGAAGTGTATGTGACATTTTGCGCGTATCAAATATATAGATATATATATTTTAGAAAGTAGATCCATCCATCCATCCATCCATTTTCTTCCGCTTATCAGATGCCCGAACCA
>LKNJ01008034.1:0-10160 GCA_002120245.1 Maccullochella peelii | reverse complement strand
GCTGTGGAGTCTGGATCTGTGGTTGCGGGCCACCTGCTGCCCCTGTGTTCCTGCTTGGCGGCCGCTGCTGCTATTGTTGTCATTGGTCTTAGTACAAGTATTACTATTATAATATTGCTATTAGTATTATTTGTATTAACATTAATATCAATAAAATTAGCACTACTACTTTACATCTGTATGTAGAACTGTACTGTACTACTGTATGCTCTCTTTCCTCCTGCTCTCTCTCTCTCTCTCTCTCTCTCTCTCTCTCTCTCTCTCTCTCTCTCTCTCTCTCCCTCTCTCCCTCTCAACCCAACCGGTAGAGGCAGATGACCACCCACCCAGAGCCTGGTTCTGGTTCTGGTTCTGCTCGAGGTTTTTGCCTGTTAAAGGGAGTTTTTCCTTGCCGCTGTCTCCTAGTGCTGCTCTTGGTGGGAATTGTTGGGTCTCTGTAAACATAAAGAGTCGGTCTAGACCTGCTCTATATGAAAAAGTGCCCTGAGATAACTTTGTTATGATATGGCGCTATATAAATAAAAAAACTGAACTGAAACCTGTCCTTATATGGCCACACCTGTCCTAACATGGCCACACCTGTCCTTACATGGTCAGATGGACACACCTGTTAACATGTGTGTCACCTGTGTAACATGACCACACCTGTCCTTACATGCTCAGATGGACACACCTGTCTTACATGGTCACACCTCTCCTTAGATGGCTACACCTGTCCTTACATGGACACACCTGTCCTTACATGGTCACACCTCTCCTTACATGGACACACCTGTCCTTACATGGTCACACCTGTCCTTACATGGTCACACCTGTTCTCTCCTCTTTAAGTTGACCATGTTAAACACGGCAGAGATCTCCTCAGAGTTTAATGACTTCAGTGACATCAGTATTTAGATCATTAGACACTGACTGTGTGATGATGATGATGATGATGACGGGACGATGAAGGTGATCTCTGTCAGAGCGTCGGCGTACATCAGGACAAACCTCTCTCCATTAAACACGCCCCCTCCACTGTCACCCAGCACAACAGGGAATTCTGGGAGACAGAAAACAACCAATCATCTTCAGGGAGAACGAAGTGACCTCAGGTAACCTCCGACCACTGACTGTGTCCAGTTAATGAACACCATGTGGTTGAGAGGTGACCATCAGAGCACTGACCTGAACTGTTGATGCTGACCTCCCGTCGCCCCACCTCCACTGGCTGGCCAAGAGACGACAGGAAGTCCAGGAAGTGAGACGGGACGCTGCAGCTGGACTCCACATTCCTCAGGATCTACAGAGAGACAGACAGGTTAGAGAAAGAGACAGGCCAGAGAGAGAGGCAGAAAGGAGAAGGTAGTATTTTCCATAGCTATGACATCACACTGAGGAACAACTTTGATTGGCTTGTTTGAATAGTGTAAATGATAATGAATGAATATAGAGACAGGTTAGACAGATAGTCAGACAGACAAGTGTGTATGACCTCAGCAGCTGTCCTCTGTCCTGCTCTCATGTAGAAGATGAAGGCGGAGTCACAGTTTCTGGACAGCAGCTGGTCCAAATGCCTCAGATCCTCAGAGAAACCTGGAAGAGATGAGTCCAGAGACACCAGCTGAGCCGGGACACCAATGGTACCTGGATCCTACAGAGAGACAGGTGAGAGGGAGACAGGTGAAACAACAGACAGGTCTAAATGGATCAATTAATTAATAAAACCATCTCCGTCCTGTCCTTGGTACCTTCAGGGTCTCACATGTCAGCAGGCCCAGGTGGGACAGGAAGAGTCTAGCTGTCTGGAATTTGGTGACGGGGGGTGGCGGCCTGCAGGTCGTCATGACAACTGACCGTCTGTTCACCTGTGGCTGAGCCTCAACCTGTCGCTGCCTCTTCAATGCTTCTTGCAGACGCTCCAGCTGCTGCTGCACCTGCCAGAGGAGGAGAAGGAGTTAACATGTGACAGACACCTGACCCACACCTGAGCAGGTGCTAATTCTTTACAAATAACACCAATCATGAAAACATTATACACACAGGTAAAGAACACCTGTCTGGCTACAACTGATCCCTAAGGAGCACCACAGGTGATATGGGCAGGTAAAGAAATAACATCACAAATTTGACCTGAGAAAGTTCTGTTTTAAAGGTAGAATGAACATTCAGCAGAATCTGGATCTGGGTTGGACCAGGTTCTTACCTCCTCAGTAACGGTCTCATGCAGAGCTGGAATACTCAGATCGGCTTTAACTGAAGGAACTCTGTCGATGTTTTCAGGAAACAGCTGATGTTTGACACCATATCGTATCCCAGCATCCTCCGGGGCTGCACCGCGGTGTTCTGGGATCAGAGTTTGCTGCAGTAGAGATAAAACACTGATCTGAAGCCTGTCAATCAAACTATGTTTACCAGTTGTATCATGTATTTTACCTGTGTGTGTGTTCTTCCCTCTCTGGGCTGCAGGTGGAGCTGTAGAGTCCAGGTATGACATCCTGACAGTCCTCTGATCACCACTGTGAGCGACGGACACAACGCTGCACACACCAACCAATAAAATATAATACAATTAGAAACATTAAGGTTTATTGATTAGTCGACCAGAAAATGAATCAAAAACAACACAAAGAAACAAAAGAGCAATCAGAAGGAAGTTACATCAGCCTCTCCCAGTCTGTGTCATCAACTGCTGTTAAACACTGTTTGATTTAGAGATTAATTAGATTTTGTTGTGAGGACATGTTTGATTGATGATGACATTCAGAATGATTGGTGTTTCATTTGTATTTCTGTTCTGTTTTTGGTTTCATCGTATTCCTGCTCTATCAGGGTCAGTGAGTCAGGACTAACCTTGTTCAGGTCCCAGTGACTGTTCCAGCATGGCCAGGATCACTGAGTTGTCCACCACAAAATATCTGAACTTCTTTACATTGCTGTCACTCAAAGTGGAGCAGCCAATTGGAGCATCCTCATCCGGCAGGCCTCCGAGGAATGGGAGTGCCCCCGAAACCTGCATAACACTGAGATATGAATCAGACTTCTGTTAAGCTGGACAGACACTGTTCGTAGGTGTGAAAACACCCTAAAGGGTCTCGGCGCGGTTGTTTTGATCCGCACCCGAGTGCGATTACTGTGTTCACACCTGCCCAAATGAACCACACTGACCGGGCAAACACACCAGGGTTCGTTTAAACCAAACCAAACAGGTTAGGTGTGAAAACACCCTTGGAGCGTTTTTCCCTTGGTTCGCTTTCTTTTCACACAGAAAAATCCAAGCGAACTAAAATGCATCACTACAAACCAGGTGAGAATGTTCTCTCTGGTGATTGGTCAGATGTGTCTGGGGAGCAGGAGCAAGAAAGTAAATACAGGAAGAAGGTCCTGTGTTCTGGACTAGTGCATATTTCTGTGAGAGAAACATTGCTGGGTCATTCTCCAGCTGCTACTTCTAGAAACAGTTTGCGTGCTCTGCCGCATCCCAGAATGCAATAATAGCACAGACATTCCTTCAATAATTGTGAAAATATACTTTGCAACTAACACAAAATGGCTCCATCAGAGCCAAGATGTGAACTCTGATTACTGAAGTCAAGATAGTGGAGATGAAACAGTCAGGTATTCCTTCATTTAAAGACAAATTAGCTCTTATTTTTAAAAAGGTGTGTTTGTTTTGCTCACCAGCTCAGCGTGGCCTCAGCAGCCTCCTTCACCCTCAGAGAGGCCGGGTTCAGTTCTTTCTCCTCTTTACACCTCACTTCCTGTTCCTGTCTGGATTTACTGCCTGAAATCCCCAATTCCACGATCTCCAGGACCTCCAATAAACACTCCTGAAAACACACAGACCACACATACATAACACAGAAAACACACATGACTACACAACTAGTTACCTGTAGTCATTAGTTACCTGTGGGTTAGTTACCTGTTGATCAGTTACCTGGCTGTTAGTTACCTGCGGGTTAGTTACCTGGCTGTTAGTTACCTGTTGGTCAGTTACCTGGCTGTTAGTTACCTGTTGGTCAGTTACCTGGCTGTTAGTTACCTGTTTGTTAGTTACCTACTGGTTATTTACCTGCTGGTAAGTTATCTGGTTGTTAGTTACCTGCTGGTTAGTTACCTGTTGGTCAGTTACCTGGCTGTTAGTTACCTGCTGGTCAGGCACCTGGCTGTTAGTTACCTGCAGGTTAGTTACCTGGCTGTTAGTTACCTTCTGGTGAGTTGCCTGCTGATTAGTTACCTGCTGGTTAGTTACCCGTTTGTT
The DNA here is from genome assembly GCA_002120245.1 of Maccullochella peelii. Classification (NCBI taxonomy): domain Eukaryota; kingdom Metazoa; phylum Chordata; class Actinopteri; order Centrarchiformes; family Percichthyidae; genus Maccullochella; species Maccullochella peelii. The sequence goes on along the minus strand of LKNJ01008034.1, from coordinate 5,917 downwards.
AGTTACCTGGCTGTTAGTTGCCTGCTGGTTATTTACCTGTTGGTCAGTTATCTGGTTGTTAGTTACCTGCTGGTTAGTTACCTGGTTGTTAGTTACCTGCTGGTTAGCTACCTGCTGGGTAGTTACCTGGTTGTTAGTTACCTTCTGGGTAGTTACCTGCTGGACAGTTACCTGGTTGTTAGTTACATTCTGTTTAGTTACCTGCTGGTTAGTTACCTAGATGTTAGTTACCTTCTGGTTAGTTACCTGCTGGACAGTTACCTGGTTGTTAGTTACATTCTGTTTAGTTACCTTCTGGTTAGTTACCTGGCTGTTAGTTACCTTCTGGTTAGTTACCTGCTGGTTATTTACCTGCTGGGTAGTTACCTGGCTGTTAGTTACCTGCTTGTTAGTTACCTTCTGGTTAGTTGCCTGCTGGTCATTTACCTGCTGGTTAGTTACCTGGCTGTTAGTTACCTGGCTGTTAGTTACCTTCTGGTTAGTTGCCTGCTGGTTAGTTACCTGGCTGTTAGTTACCTGCTTGTTAGTTACCTTCTGGTTAGTTGCCTGCTGGTTAGTTACCTGGTTGTTAGTTACCTGCTGGTTAGCTACCTGCTGGGTAGTTACCTGGTTGTTAGTTACCTTCTAGGTAGTTACCTGCTGGTTAGTTACCTGGCTGTTAATTACCTTTTGGTTAGTTACCTGCTGGACAGTTACCTGGTTGTTAGTTACATTCTGTTTAGATACCTTCTGGTTAGTTACCTAGATGTTAGTTACCTGGTTGTTAGTTACCTTCTGGTTAGTTGCCTGCTGGTTAGTTACCTGGTTGTTAGTTACCTGCTGGTTAGCTACCTGCTGGGTAGTTACCTGGCTGTTAGTTACCTTCTGGTTAGTTACCTGCTGGTCAGTTACCTGCTGGTTATTTACCTGCTGGTTAGTTACCTGTCTGTTAGTTACCTGCTTGTTAGTTACCTTCTGGTTAGTTGCCTGCTGGTTAGTTACCTGGTTGTTAGTTACCTGCTGGTTAGTTACCTGGCTGTTAGTTACCTGCTGGTCAGTTACCTGCTGGTTATTTACCTGCTGGTTAGTTACCTGGCTGTTAGTTACCTGGCTGTTAGTTACCTGCTGGTCGAGTATGGCTGGGTGTTGAGTTAACCAGACGTTCAGACAGTAGAACGCAGCGACGATGATGGAGTGCAGATCTCTGGAGTGAAGCGGAGGAGGACGACTGCACTGGAACACAATGTAACTACAGACTGAAGATACCGCTCGCCTCCTCTCACTCTCCTCCACACTCACCTCCACCTGCAGGATGACAGGAGGTAACGTTTACAGTTAGTTTAGGTTGTTTGTGTGTGTGTGTGTGTGCATGCGTGCACGTGTGTGTGCGTGTGTATACACCTTAGCCAGTCCTCCCAGTACTTCCAGTGCAGACAGACAAACGGCTGAGTCATTCCTCCACTGAGCCGTCAGACGCTGAGTCAGCAGACGCACAAACTGAACCCACAGGATCCCCACTGCGTCTGACTGGACAGCTGGTTACCATGGCAACACACACGAACACACACACGCACACACAGTTGCTATCAGATTTTCATGACATTACGAGTCAATGTTATAAAAATGGTACAAATCAGTTAAACAGTTAATTAAAATCATCATAATTAACTACTGGTTCCTTTGGCCCGTCTGGCTCCACTGGCTCCACCCCACTGGGACTCTGTTTCCTGGAAAGAAAAGTAGGCGCAGTGTTTTAGTTTTTCCTGATAATAAAGGTAAACCAGAGTAACGGTGTAAAGTCCTGCTGACGTGAGTTTTTTTGTATTTAAGGATATTCAATTATTTATTCCTAAATATATATTAAGTCCAGGGACTCTAGGATTTTTCTTACTCATAAGATGAACAGTGAAATGTAAAGTGACAACCATCACAAGACTGTGTGGAGAAAAGATCATTTATCATCATACAGTATGAAATCTAGACAGTTCTTTTTTCCTCACTGTGGTTCATGGACATTCGCACAAAAGAGGCAGAATATGTTAACCTGAAAAGTGGTCTTAAACATTATAGTAAGTATAATTAGATTTAACGATGTTCAGGATTAGTTTTGTGTCTGCAGAGAAGAAATGTGACATATTGTGTGTCAGTGGAGTTTCAGTAGATGTCAGTAGATGTCAGTAGACTCACCTGTTGAGTTTGTCCTGCAGCTTCTAACAGAGCCGAGTCCTGAACCAGGTTCAACATGGCTGCTACACAAACATCAGTTCAACAGAAATCATTCAGGCTGTGTCTGAACTCTGAGTATGTACATGTATGCAGTATATACTTTCTGCTAACAATCCCACAATGCAATGCTCCGCGTTTTACAGGTGCAATAATTACCATTGAGTGACTGTACAGCTGATGATGATTAATAAGAGTTACTGCTCACTGTTGAGTAAACTACTGAGTGTCTGTTATACAGGGAGGAGTGAAGGAGTGAATGAATTTGGCAAAAAATACATCAGACGGATCCTTCAGATGAACACAGTCAGATTACTTATTGTATAAAAGTTGTAAACTTGAAGCAGAAATCAGGATCTGTGACTGACCCAGTATGATCTGTGTGTTGGAGGTGTCGGTCTCTGTCTGCAGAGCTCCAATCAGAACACTGATGAGGCGGGGCTTCAGAGACATGAAGCTACCTGCTGTGACATCATCACCACTGAACTGCCCGTCCAATAACACCTGAACACACACAGCGGACTGTTGCTGCATCTGTGGTTATTAATGAATGTTCTTACCTCAAATGTGAGGTTAGGTGTGTGTAGGTGTTTAATGGGGTCGACAGAAGCTTACCTCTGATTGGACAGATCCAAACTGCAGAGGGAGGGGCAGCAGGGACAGCAGGACGAGGATGGAGGCTCGCCTCAAATCCACCAGACTAACAAAACTCTTAAACCTCAACAGCTCTCTGGGCAAGAGACACAGACAGACAGAGAGAGAGAGAGAGAGAGAGAGAGACATTTACCTGAAGTTACACCTGTCTGTACCTGTAGGTGTAAGTCCAGTGATTGTACGACTACGTCAGGTGTTGGTTACAGCCTTCACAAACACATTACTGCTGGATGATTCAAAATTCTGGCTCCCTAAAGGTTTCAGATTCTCATCACCCCAGTGTGGGCCAGAGGTTGTGAACCAGATCCCGTCCTGGGAGGGGAGCTCACTAGTGAAACAGACTGGTACCCACAGGGTTCTGAGTCAGACTCAGCTTGAAGAAACAACGTGGGGCAACGTGGACCCACTGTCTGCAGGGACAGGTATGGGGGCCGGAGGCCTGCTGACCCCTGACTGTAGAAACTCCAGTACTACAATTATTTCTAATCATGTTTTAGGGAAAACAAAGAGAACAGAATTGGAGATCATTCCTTCACAGAACCGAGAGGCTGTAAAAACTCAGCAGTCCAGAGTCACCTGTGAGACTTACTGAGCCTCATCAGAATTTTTTGAGAATGCAACATTCGCTTACTGGACATACTCAACTGTACCAAGATGCATTGCTTCTCTTCAGACTGTGCAATGGTGGTAAAGTAGTTACAAATGATGGAGAGTGAAGGTGAAACAGAAGCTACACAGGACGTTAAGGTACAATTAAGAGGAACAACGCGGGAGCTCACATACATACTGTACTGTAGGAAAAATACACAAAAATATTTAAATTTGCCTTAAAATGTTACTGGACAATATTAAATGTAGTGGAAGAGGTAACATTGATTTACATTTGTGATAAACAATTTTCATTCAGCGGTAGCTGGGAGCGGTCATGTGATCGATGCAGTCGTGTGATGCAGAGAAGACGTATTACTTGACTACTTCAGTGTGAACAGTAATAGTATACTTCATCGTTCATTTAGTACACAGTATGCAAAACATACTGACTGAGTATGTAGTACAGTACAGTAGTATGCGATTTCAAACACTCTAAGTTCCTGTATCTGCAGTATAAGTATGTACTGGCAGTAGCAGTGTTTATAGCAGTGATACTAGTATTCACAGTGATTGTAGTTCTTGTACCTATCGAGCAACACGTTCTCCACAGCGGAGATGAAGGAGGGGAGCAGCAGGTTGACTCCTCTCAGGTCACAGCAGAACAGACAGGTGGAGTTCAGCAGGATGGAAGCCAGAACAGGAGGACACGCGTGGAGACCCTGCAGGAGAACCAGGTAGAACCTGTAGGTTGGACAGAGGACGGTGAACACACACCTTTTAAATTAAATTAGGTTTATTCTACTTAACTAAAGACAAACCAAACCGAGAACAACAAGCGGATCACCAGCTTGTATAGTCAGACCAGGTGAGCTAACTCCGCTCACCAGCTCCTACATGGAGACACCAAGGAGACCAGAGAGGACTGTACCTGGACAGGTAGGCAGACATATACCTGGACAGGTAAAGAGACGTGTACCTGGACAGGTAGGCAGACAGGATGTCCTCTGAAGTTTTCTTACAGGTGAAGATCCTGCAGAGCGTCCCGCAGGCCTCAGCTCGACCGGCCACCCACCTCTCTGACATCACACTGACATCACACTGCCCACCTGGAGAAGACACACAGTTTATCATGTGGATGGTAACCTGCTTACATGCACTGTGTGCAGTACGTGTGTAGTATTGTGTGTAGTACTGTGTGCAGTGTGTGTAGTACTGCGTGTAGTACTGTGTGCGGTGTGTGCAGTGTGTGCAGTACATGTGTAGTACTGTGTGCAGTGTGTGTAGTACTGTGTGTAGTACTGTGTGCAGTGTGTGTAGTACTGTGTGCAGTGTGTGCAGTACTGTGTGCAGTGTGTGCAGTACTGTGTGCGGTGTGTGTCGTACTGTGTGCGGTGTGTGTAGTACTGTGTGTAGTACTGTGTGTGGTGTGTGTAGTACTGTGTGCAGTGTGTGTAGTACTGTGTGTAGTACTGTGTGCGGTGTATGTAGTACTGTGTGTAGTAATGTGTGCGGTGTGTGTAGTACTGTGTGTAGTACTGTGTGCAGTGTGTAGTACTGTGTGCAGTGTGTGTAGTACTGTGTGCAGTACAGTACTGACTGGGCAGACCAGTCAGTACTCTACTGTTGATTAGAGCAGCATCAAACAGCCAGCAGCCAAACAGGTGGAGGAGGGAGTCCACGTTACACCTGAGTGGGGAGGGGGAGGGTTGGTGGGAGGAGAACAGAGGGGGAAAGGGGGGGGGAGAACAGGAGGAAGACTTCCAGTGATGGAGGGAGGAAGATGTCTGAGAGAAGAGAAGAGAAGAATAAAGCCCATGAGTGATAACATGGTTCAAACATACAAAGACAAGAATTGTACCTGGGCAGGTAAAGAGACATGTACCTGGACAGACACACAGGTTTCCACAAACAAACAATGTCGTACCGTAGGAGGTTTGCTGGTTGCCTTGGAAACATTTGTAGGTTTTGGTCGTCTGTTGTGTGGAGGGGGGGAGGTGGTGGAGGGAGGGGCACTGGGCACACTTAGTATGTTCACCGGGGTGGGTGGGGCACTGCCAGAACGAGGTCGGGAGAGACCTGAGGAGACCAGAGAACAGGTGTACCACTCTGCTCTGTTTCTGCTGATCAAAACCACCAATCAAATCAGAGTAGGGAGGCAGGTGGGCGGGGCTTACTGTAGGAGGGGAGGCGGTCTCTGAATGGGCTTCTGGTCACAGCAACACCTGGGAGGAGATGAGGTGAAAAACAAAAATTCTTAAACTGAAAACCAAACATCAGAGGCAAGACTGAAGGTTTAGTTTTGATCAATGTGATCAATAAAAATAACTTTAATTAATCAGAAACATTTTTTCCCCGTGAGTCCAACAGAGAGAAGACCTGAGGCCTGTACTACGAAGCAGGGTTTGGGGTTAGCGAGGTACCTTCAGGTTTATCTCTGGGGTTTCAGGGTTACGACGGTGGTTCACTTGTT
>LKNJ01008033.1:0-10161 GCA_002120245.1 Maccullochella peelii | reverse complement strand
AACATTTCAAACATGAGTTGTCTGACTGAAATAACGGATGTGTCAGGTTGAATTTTGGGGGAAAATGTGTATAAAATGATGCACAAGACATGTAGACTATTTCTTCTTCTTTTGATAAAACGGTGCAGCCATAAAAAACACGTGTATTGAGTTTAAATATTTTATCAGCATCAGTGTAAACAACATGTAGCAAATAAAATATTCTCTCAGATACTCCGACAATGTTAAAGCTGAGCGGGGAAACTGTGTGTTTGTGTGTAGTTGGTGTGTCAGAGTGTGTGTATGTCTAGGTTTTAGTATTTGTGTTTATTCAAGTCATGGTTTTATGGAGTGTTCATGTTTGTGGATTCAGTCAGGTGTTTCTGTGTGTGTGTGTGTGTGTGTGTGTGTGTGTGTGTGTGTGTGTGTGTGTGTGTGCGGGCTTGCATTTCTGAGGGAGTTCGTTCACAACTGCAACAGGAAACAAACAGGATGTGGCGCAGGAAGTAGTCACAGGAGGTGTGAGGCAGAACCCCCCTCCCTCCCTTTTTACTATCTAACACACACACACACACACACACACACACTCATTCAGAAACACACACTAAATACCTTCTTCAGCAGGAAGAAATGAGAGATGGAGAGAGAAAACGTGGAGGGAGGAGGAAAAGAGAGAGGGGGAGGAGGAATGGAGAGAAGGAAAGAAATAGTGAGATGGAGGAAGAGGAAAGGGGGAGAGAGAGAGAGAGAGAGAGAGGAAAGAAAAGACATGGGGGAGAAAGAGACGAGAAAATGGTAAATGTGAGAGAGCAAGAGAAATGGGAGGGGGGGAGGAGGTATAGAGAGGAGGCAAAGGGGGGTGAACTGAGAGAGGAAGAGATGGGGGGGTGAGAGTTAAAGGAGAGAGGGGGGAGAGAAAAGAGAGAGAGACAAGTTCCTTCAATTCATCCGATTTGTCGTCTCTTTGCCACATGGTTTAAAATGTGGCACAGAATGGAAACAAACACACACACACACACACACACACACTGACGGAAAAGGCCAAACACACACACACACACACACACAAACATCCATGCACACATACCAGACATCGCACTGGATGGAAAACATCAAAACACACAGTGACAGAGAAGTGGACAGTCACATGTGCCACACACACACACACACACACACAGTGGGATGGCTGTTTTGAGATCAGATTTTTCCGAGTCGTCCTCTCGCTCTGGTCTGCCAGGAGGAAGGCAGGGAAAAACTGTGACACTGTTTTTCTGTTTCATGTCTGTCAAAACATACACACACGGATGGCGAGGCTGACTTGTGTGTGTTTCCGTCCGTCTGAACTGAGGGGGGAAAGGGGGGGAAATGGAGCCGTTTCTAACAACATGATCACACTTAATCTACAACGCAGCTCCTCTGCATGTTTTACTCATAATCCCGTTAATGCTGAGTCCAGTGAATGACTCCATGACTCAAAGGGACCTGAGGTGAAACTGATCAGGTCTGGTTATTGATTATAATACCACAGCTACTGCTGCAGTGGGGGGTGACATTCATTAAGTGTGTCCAGACTGAAACGAATCTCAGAAACCGAATGTGTAAATGATACGAGCACCACCACCACTGCTGGGATTAATCATCTCTTCTTCTCCTTTTTGTCTGTTGACCTTTGACACACAAAATGTGTAAAAGACCAAATTTAGGAGAGATTTAAGTGTGTTATCTTGGTTCCTGCAGAAAGGAAGCAGTCTGTACTATACAGTCGCCTTAATCAGGTTAAGATCATCAGTGTGAAAGTAAACATACTTATGGAAGTTACATGACGCCACAGGCTTTAAAGGGAAAGTCCAGGAATTATTGCTTTTCTAGAAACTGCTGACATTTTGTATGTAACAAGGGAGTGTTTTTCTCAGGATGATCACCAAGTGAAGCAGAGATCCCAACTATTACTGTTACTGTTACTATTATTAACTTTAATGCAATCAAGAAACGAGGCATTCAGAGTCAGCAAGAAAAATGTGGTTCAAGCATTTTAATAAATGAGTTGTTAAAGTGGTACAGAGACACAATGAAGCAAGCAAAGCCACGTCAGCTGTTGAGCGAACTGTTGTCTTGTTTCTCGCTACACAGCAGTCTTGTTGCCAGAATATCACAAAAAAATGCACTTTTTAGATCAAACAAAAATATGTTTTTTGAGGTTTAATAAATCCAAGACTTGTTGACATAAAATCCCTCAGTTAAATACAGGATAAAGCTGGTGTTATACTATACTTTTCTTAGTGTCAATGAATGCGTTCATGAGTTTTACTTTTTTGAGGAATTTCCTAAAACAGCTGGTCACTGTAGTGTTTTTGCAAATGCTACTAAAATGGGAGTAAATCATGCATTTGTTGGGGACTATTTTCAGCGGCGGATGAATCCACATTTGGTGCTCTAGTGAGTATTTGGGGCAGCAGGACGTTACAATACAAATATGAAACTCTTCAAAAATGGGAGCTACCACATTTTCACAAGGACAACTCATACTCATCTAATTTAAAAACCAGAATCTTGTCTTTTTTTTTAAACCTTTAGTGTTTCAGGGAAAGATGACGACGCATGCTTTAACATCTTTAACATTCATGTCTCGTTGCTACACATATAGTCACCACCAAGAAAAAGCCCAAATCAGCGAAAACCTTCTTCCTGTCGAGCTGTTGGGAAACTTGCTTGCAAAAAGTAAGAATACGTAACAGCTCATACAGAGCAACAGATGGCTGAACTGTTGCACCAAGGCTGTTTCAGGAGAGGTGCCTTTACAGTCAGATTGGGAATTTGAACCAGCAACCGTCCAGTTTTAAGTCCACTATATCGCTATCCATTCAGACTTTCTTTGCTCCAATTTAAAATCCGTGGACATGCAGCAGGCAATGCATGAATCACAAAAGTTTTAAATGCAGTACGTCTGTTTGTTGAGTGGTGCAGTGAGTGTGGAAAGAATGAAGAAAACTTGATGAAAGGAAAAACTCAGCAGAGGGGGGGGGTAACATGCAACAAGGTCACAAGTTGGATTCAAGTTCACAACATCTGGAATACATGGCTGCAGGGTGGGAAATTACCACCAGCCACCAGTCAAACTCTGGCAACCTGTGGCTGCGACTGGTAGGCTTGTCTACTGGACCCAGTTCTGGCAGGTAACCAACCATCATTTGGAGTTTGATTCTGTTCTAAGTAGCACATTCAGGTGCCAAAACGTGGAAGAAAGCAAGTGAATTTTTGGAATCCGTTAACCACCGCAGGCTGTCAGATAAAAAGCTTCAGTCTCCTTCCCATCTTTCCTGACAGTCTGCACAGTGTGCCGGCCAATAAAAGAAAGTCGATGCAAAAAACCCAAAAAACAACAAGCTTTAAAAGCCATGTGACTTTGTGAAAGCAAGGGATTAAATCCTGCTAATCGCATCCCTACCCTTAAACTTCTTTTCCTACCTTCTTTCCAAGCTGGGAGATGGAAAGATCAAGGTGGAGACGAGACACAAGAGGGCAAAGGAGAAACAAAGAGGTGTGGAATATTCCTCTGTTCATTTTCCATTCAGTGCAGACTGGGAAGTAAAAAGGCCTCCGGGTGAGGAAACATTTGGATTCTATTCTCATCTCTTCCCTATTCTCTTTTTCCCTCTTCTCTCCTAGAGTGGACCCGTCTCTTACAGCCATCGACAGGTGACAGATTCAGAATATGAAGACCAACCAAACAGTCCCGAAACTAAACAACAACTCCTTCAAATCAGCTTAGGGACGTATAATCATACATTTTGAACATAAAACTGTCCATAAAACTGTCCATCATATCCATCAACCAATCAATCAAGTATCTAAAACATCCACAAATTCTGAATTAAAATTGGCAAGAAACTTTGTGAGATTGATTTTTGGGAATTTATGGCAGTACTGCACTGTGACGAGAAGGAAAGGGGAAGGAAAATGCCCAGTTTTTATGTTAAGCTGCTCATTATGGAGCCAGACACCACACACACACACACACACACACACACACACACACACACACACACACACACACACACACTTACTTTTACACCTCTGGGGAAAAAAACGAGAAAGATGGAGAGACAGAGAAAGTTTGGCCGAGAGATTGGGGGGAGGCAGCTGAGCCTTTCCTGAGAAGTCAGAAGTGCATTTCTGAACATGTTGCTGCCATATTTAATGCAGTTAACAGTTGAATTAAGATTATGGGGAGAAGAGGATGGAGAATGATAATGGGTGGAGGAGTAAAGAGAGATTGTTGAGAGGACAGACAATCCATGGGCATGAAAGGATAAAAGAAATGAGAATAAAAGTATAGAATAGATACAAACAAAGAAAACTAGTAAAGGAGAGAAAGGAGAAGAAAGGGGAGAGAAGGGGTGAGAAGAGGACAATAAATTAGGAGAAGAGAGGATGGATAAAGGGCCAAGGCAAAAAGAGGATAGAAGGAATTAAATGAGATGAGAGATCAAGGAAGAGGAAAATAAGCAAGGTAGACAGAAGGAATGAGAGAAAGGTGACAGGAACAGGAGGAAAGCATAAGAAGAAAGAGAGTAAATGAGTCAAAATATAAATCAAGAGAGGAAAGATAGAAGCAGAAAGGTGGGAAGAAAAGAGGAGCAACAGAAAATATTTTCCTGCAATAAGCAACACTTCATCCACACCCGTCTTTCTCTTCTCTCCTTCTAACCTTTGTTCCATCGTTCAACTTTACTCTCATCTCAGCCATGCCGTCATCCTTCCATCACTCCCACATTGCCTTATCATCCCTTTCTCTCTGCCTCTCTCACTCCTCCTCTGTCCTCTCCTTCCATCTCTTCCCCATCCCTGTATTTCCTCCTCCATCACTCCCTTTATAACCCCTTTCTGCTCCATAAATCCTTCTCTCCTTTTATTCACTGCTATCTCCCCCTCATCCCTCCATGCCTCTGTAACTCCTTCTGTCACTCCCCAATCACCCCTTCTCTCCACCCCGTCACTCCTACTGTCACTCCCTCACTCTTAAGTTTATTACCCCGGCTCCATTATACTTTTAATCCTCCCTCGGAAGTTCACACATTCCTCCCCTTCTATCCCTCCCTCCATCCTGTCCTTCAGCATCCATCATCTCTACCTCCATCAGGCTCCATCATTCCATCAACATCCCTCCATTCCTGTATCCCTCCTTACTTCATCTTTTTTTCCCCCTGTCTGCCTCCATCTGTCCATCCCTCTCTCCCATCATCCCTCCATCATGAAGCTCTGTTTGCCAGGTGACCAGAGGCTATGATATGCTGCCACTGCCTGCTGTGTGTGTGTGTGTGTGTGTGTGTGTGTGTGTGTGTGTGTGTGTGTGTGTGGTCCTGGCAACGTTTGCTGCACAGAAGGTGTATGGGGCTTATACCTGCAGAGAGAGAGTGAGAGAGTGAGAGAGAGAGAGAGAGAGAGAGAGAGAGAGAGAGAGAGATGAATGTGGAGTGTGTCGTAAAACTGGACGTCAAGGTGATACAGCCACCTGTCCTGCAGGAGCTTAAGTGTGTTTGTGAGCGAGTGTGTGTTAAGGATACTAAGAGGAAGCTGGGTTGTGTTTGGTAACATGAGTTTTGTGGTTGAGTTACTACACACACAAACACACACACACACAGAAGAAGCACAAATAGGTCAGACGCATAGTTAGACAGACAGAAGGAATGAATGGGAAGAAAAAGACACAAACGGAAATAAAGTTTACTCTAATCCACATTAAGTTAGTAAATTATATGTGCTGTTACTTTATTATAGTCTAAAATGATTCTGGTTTCGGTCTGTAGTGTTCATCGAAACTGCAGTCTAATAATTCTGTTCTCCAGAGACCATGCCCTAATAGTGCAAGGAGATTTTCACTTTCACTTTCAGTTCAGGCTGGATTTGAATGTATTTTCTGTATATATGAAGGGGGTGTTTCCTAGCTAAAATTTTTTCAAAAAGGAAAAATTAAAGATGAATAAAGATGAATTAAAAAAAACTAAGATTTACTCAGTTTTGTGAATCCTTAAAATATAACTTGGGTCTTATTTTTTTGTTGTTTTGTCCAACTTTACTATCAGTTATGATAACATTTTAGTCACCAAGCAGCTAGCTGCTAAGATCTGCTAATGCAGCAACATCACTTAAAACAAGTCAGATGATCAGACAGGTTATTAAGTAATTAAACCCCCCAGGTTTAGCCAAAGTTATTTGGAAGAGAGAGAGAGAGTACCTTAAACGCTCGTTGCCATTAAACAGGAGAAGAAGACGATGAACAGCCAATCATGTCGCAGAAATAGAGGTATGCTTACCATCGTCAACAATAAAGGTCACTCGACTTCAGTAGTTTGGAGATATTTTGGCTATTTACAATCTGACAAAAAACAGAGCAAACTGTGCTGAAGACACGTGCCAGCTAAGACGTGCAACGCCACAAACCTGTTTCACCCGTTAGAACACGCAGAAAGTAAGAAATTACAGAACCTCAGATTTGTGAAATGCTCCGCAGTTTGGCAAGTGTTTGTCATGTTCTGACAGTAAAGAAATTGTTTAAAACCACAATGAACCACCTGGTTTGACCTCCAAATAAAGTGGTGTAGATCATTTGGATAAACTGTTGTCCTCATAGGACTTCATTGCATTGTTAGAAGAAATAGACAAAACTATGAGGAAAAAAGACCTAAGTTGAAATTTCATTCTTGACCTTGGAAAAAAAGTAGTTTAGTTTAGTAGTAGACAAAAAAAAAGTTGTGTAAGTTGCATGCTAACCACCCTGTCTCCAGTATGTTTATTCAAAACATGCCACTTCCTGTGCAGCAGAGGATTCTTCCTGAGAAACAGCTGCCAGATAGACTTTACCAAGCAACAGCAACACCAACACCATGCACAAAAATAAAAGCAGACAGCGTGTGACGTCGCTCTGATGGATTAACCGGCTCTGCAGGATGATTTTCATACTGTACGCAAATGACTAGGAACCTGCCTGGAAGTCTTTGGAAAGCAGCAATGTAAAGTTAGTGAATGGACTGAAACGTGAAACAAACATTGTTCTCTGGGGTTCGCAACTTCCATCATCAGTGCATTGATAGCTGTAGCTGTTGGTGCTAATCTGCTAGCTCTTCGTGATGCATCACAGCATCTTTCTGGGAAGAAAATTCTCATCTTCAGAGTCACATCTCCAAACCCCCCCACCCCCAAAAAGCCCAAATCCCTGTGTCCCAGTGTTACCTCTGCTAAAGTAAAGCGATCAACTGTGGCCTCAGACACACATCGCCTACTCACCCGACTCCAGAGCATCACACAGCGCGTGCACGCACACACACACAAAAACGCACACGTGCACATACCAGGGCAGAAGCAGCACACTTCACTGTCTGAGAATTTGTGAATGGAAAAATGGTTTAACACACTTGGCGGACCAGCAGGACTTCCTACGCTCCTTTCTAGGAGGACTGGAGGAACTGTCTGTCTGTCTGTCTATTGGCCTGTCTGTCTGCTTGTCTGTCAGACATGTATTTGTATATCAGACTTATCAATCTGTCTCAATGTTTGACTGTTTTATTGCTCTGTGAGTCTGGCTGTTTTTGGCTGTTTTCATATACGGCTGTCTGCCTCTTTCCATTTGTCTGACTGTCTTCCTGTCTGTCTGTTTCTATTTGTTTACCTGTCCGTCTGAATGTCAACTTGTCTGTCTGCGTGCCTCTATTTTTGTTTGACTCTTTATCTGCCTGCCTGTCTGTCCTCTTGCTTCCCAATCTGTCTGTCTGCCTGACAGCCCATCCTATGTTTGTGTCACTTTATTCGTCTTTCCATCTACAGTATTTACTGACCTGTCTGTCAGTCTTTTTCTGGAAAAAGAGACAGACATCTGCATCAGCTGTTTCCACTGTCTCTTTCTCTCTGTCTGTCACCAAATCCAGAGTGACCATGAACTATTATGGTGTGTATATTAAAGTAAAAGTTGATATTGTCAAAGTCAAAGTAAATGAGAAATTTCAAAATAAAAGGCGAGAATGGCGACGCAAAGTGAATAAGAGGCGGTGCAGAAAGACGAAAAACTGAAAGGTAGAAGAGACGAAAACAGACAAAAAGTAGCGAAGGGACGAGATAAAAAGTGCAAGAAGAGAAAAAAGACGACAAGAAATCAACACTGAAGGTCACTGTAATCTGACAAATAGCTGTGTGTGTTTCTGTGTGTGTTTCTGTGTGTTGTGTATACAAGAGTAACTTGTTATGCAAGGGAGGTCCCAGCAGCGAGGTAGGCATGGCACATAAACACACACACACACACACACACACACACACACACACACACACACACACACACACACACACACAGTTTAACCTATTTTCTTGTAAATCACTGTTCTCAAGGCTCAAGACTACCAACACCCTGTGTGTGTGTGTTTGTGTGTGTGTTGCGGTGGCACCCCTCGGTTAATGGAGGGAACTGACACCACTGTGTGAGACAGTCAGCTGTCTTGTGTGTGTGTGTGTGTGTATGTGTGTGTGTGTGTGTCCGTCCATTAACGACAGCACCCTGGGAGAGAGAGAGAGAGGGTGAATGAGGGATGAGGGTTAGATGGGAAAACAGACAGAGAGAGAAATGTCTGATTAAGTAGCTTATGTCACAGCTACCCTTGATACACACACACACACACACACACACACACACAATTACCACACGCTGTCATTCACGGCTGCTGCATCGCCACGACAACAGCGGACGAGGACATCCCCCCCTGCTTGGTTGCACAAACACACACACACACACACACACACACACACACACACACACATGCAGACAGGAAAGCACCCCCCTTAACAGACTTAGAAAAAGAAAGCATCACAAAGAAAAAACAAATAAAGAAAAACTCCATATAAAAGTATAGACAGACAGACAGATAGATGTATTGATGTATTGATGTATTGATAGATAGATAGATATTAAACCGACCTGGCCAGCTCTCCCTCTCTATCACCGAAAGCATTCCTCTGTGTTCACACTCCCTCCTTCCATCGCCACGGTAACAGACACAACGACCGGCCGACCCTCTCTCACACACACTTTCTCTCTCTCTCTCTCTCTCTCTCTCTCTGTGTGTCACACACACACACACACACGCAAAGTTTAAACTCCCATTATGTCCAGTTCGTCAGCAGCCACCCATTCATCCGTCCGTCCGTCCGTCCCTCTGTGTGTTTACTTCTGAGCGTGCTCACTCGTTCACTGAGCAGGCATGTGTGTGTGTGTGTGTGTGAATGTGCCTGTCGGAAGGTGTGTGTGTGTTTGTGTGTGTGTCTGTGTGTGTCTGTGTGTGTGTGTGTGTGTGTGTGTATAGCAGAGTGGGAGCCCTAGAGAAACACTCCTCTTGCCACAGGAGTAAAGCCCAGGCGTGACGCAGAGCCCGAAATAGATGGAAGGGCCCCGGCTGGGGGGCAGGCGCCGGGCCAACACACACGGCTCTTTTGCAAGGACGCACTTGCACACACAAACACAAATACAGTATATACCCCAACACATATAGGAAGAAAACTTTAATACACACATGCATTGAGACTTGAAAACATTGATTCAGTAAAGGGAGTCAAATGCCACATAATATATATTATATGTGTGCATGTGCGTATTTAGTGTTTGTACAGTATGTTTGTATCTTTTAAACTGCTTCTGCTTTAAATAAACAAATAAATACATGAATAAATCAACAACCATCCAGTCATACATGCCAGAGATCTTAACAGGTACAGTTTGAACCTTTCTAACCAACCCAAAAAGGGACTCGCAAACCTCACCCCAAGATGGACCCGTCTATTATACAAAAACCACAAACTGACCAAAGTCTAAACACAGTGGTTTAGTGTCGAACTTGTTGCCCTTTTTTGTACACAGCCCCCCCCCCCACCTTCCAGTTTGAGGACAATGTAGTGTAGGATAATGATTCCAAAAATATGCACAAAGCAACTACAAGGAGTTTTTAATAGCCACATTGTTGAATATTCTTGACCGGCCAAGTCAGTCACATGAGCTCTCAGTCCATGTTTCACCAGCTGAAGGACAAAAGACCCTGAAACAAGCAGGAAGTGAGTCTGGTAGAGCATCACCAGGGAAGATATCAGGTGCCAGCCGAAGTCTGTGGGCCAGAGACTTCACACATTCACTGTCTGCAAAAAGGATAT
>LKNJ01008032.1:0-10163 GCA_002120245.1 Maccullochella peelii | reverse complement strand
AGATAGACATCTAGTGTAGTAATGTTTGCCTAATGGCGTGTAGTCCAGTAATAGGAATGCAAAAGTTATTAAATAATGATCGGATAAAAAAGGATTCTGTGGAAAGACTATTAGATTATCTTGCCATAGACAAGAACAAGATCGAGGGTGTGGTGGAACAGTGAGTGGGTTTATGTACACTCTGACAGAAGCCAATCAAATGTAATAATGAGATAAACGCAGCTCTAAGGCTATCACTTTCTACATCCACATGCATATTAAAATCACCTACAATAATTATTTTATCTGTTTTAAGGACTAAACCTGATAAAAAGAGAATTCAGATAAAAATTCAGATTACGGTCCAGGATCGCAGTACACTATAACAAATAGAAGTGGCTGTAGTGTTTTCCAGTTTGGGTGTGAAAGACTAAGAACAAGGCTTTCGAACGAGTTATAATTTAGTTTAGGGTTGGTTGATAGGCTTGAGTCGAAGATGGCTGCAACTCCACCTCCTCGGCCTGTGCCTCAAGGAATGTGAGTAATAATGTAATGTAAGTCTGCTAGCACTGGCTTCTGTGTAAAGAATCCGATATCAAAAACAAGTTTTTTGAGGAATACCTGGAATATGTAATGATAAAAACATTTCATTACACAGATATTGCAAGAAAACAAACCCACCGGGTCATTTTGACCCACTTATGCATCTAAGGGTTAATAATTTCCTTTTGCACATGCCCTGTACTGCATCCAACTCCATGTCTCATGTAAAACACTGTTTTCACTGATTGTGGACAGTACTGAACCCCTTGTGTAGACATCAGACAAGAAGACATGCATAAATCATTTTTTGTAACATGGGCAGCAATGGGAAATCGTGGCATCACCGATTTTAGTATATTTCAACACTTTCCACCACTTGGATGTTGGATTTGTTATAAATTACATATTTATGAGACAAGAACCATTGAAAGAGTTTCTGTTGCAATTTGTGCGGGATCGTGACGTATAATGCCTGTACTATAAGGGAAACGACAAGGTTGGTTAACCATGACACTGCAGAAACACATACATTGTACCTAAAAGTAAACTTTTCTACCACAGTTCCCCCTTATTTGATCGTGAAATCAACATCATCATCTTACCTTCCTCATGGCCCATGAACTCTATAGAGAACATCGCTTAGTGGTGAATAGCCTTGACAGAGATCACAGGAGACACAGGCGCCTCTGAGACAAACATCCCCACCCCCCATTGACTAGACTTGGGTTAAAGACTGAGTGGTTACCTACTCTCCCTAGACAGTGCCAAAAGGGGAAAAATGCTGATAAAGCATGATTATAACAAGATCTTTTTCATTAGCAAACACTCTTATTAGCTCAAATTCAAGTGCAAATGAAAATACAATAGTGATTTTTAGATTATAGTATGTGTAGGTGAAGTGCAGTTGCAGGAGAGGAAATATCACCTGCCATACCAGGGTTAAACAGAAGAGACTAATTTGAAATGTATATGAAGTACTGATGATTATTATTGACCTTGGGAAAAGTGAGTGTAATAAAATAATCTCACCTAAAATGTCCACTTACTAGCTTTCAGATCTCACAGATCTTGTGTACCCTGAGATGCGGTTGAAAGCTATAGACACATATAATAGAAATCACTTAGCTACAGACACACACTTTGACTTTCTTCTCAGCTCCTCAAATTTGAATCACTGCAATGATAACATTAAACATTGTTGTCTGCCACAGTGTCTTCTTTGAAACTACCAGGAGTTGCCAAAATCAGAAATATTCAAATACCACAGAAAGAGGCTTTAAACCTGAATAAGTTCAGTTCTCAGTTTTCCTTCTTACACTCATGAGCACCTGGAAGTGATTGGACCTTAACATAATGTTGAAATTAATTGTTATTGGACTCAATTTATTCTTTGCACAGGTCTGCTGGAGTAGAGCAGCTGATGTACATCAAAGAGGATCTCATAATCCCACATGTAAGTTCTGTTTGCCTTACTGACACACCCATGAAAACCACAGCTCAACTTACGCAACACCTCTGGCCCTTTTTACACCTGACATTAACATGCTTCTTGGGTGATCCAGTCACAAGTAGACAGCTCTAAGTACAGGTGCGAATGTACAGCTGCAGGTCATGTCATGCGTGTCAGGTTGGAAATCAAAATATCCCAGTCGCTCTTATGTCCCACTCCTGTCATGGAAGATCAATTGTGTAGGTCCCCTACCAAAAACGAAAAAATATTTACTGACTATAATGGATTTCCCGAGGCTGTGCCTTTGCAGAGTAATAAAGACTAAGCCTATTGTGGAGGCTGTGCTCCAGTTTTTTTGTAGAGTGGGTTTGGAAGTCCAGCATGACAGGGGTACCAATTCTACATCAGGTGTGTTTCAGGAGGTCATGTATGAGCTTGGTATTAAGCAGGTTGTGTCCTCTACTTACCATTCACAATCAGAAGGTGCTGTAGAGTGTCACCAAACCCCAAAAACAATGATCAAAACCTATTGTGTACGGTGCCCTGTCCAGCAGCGGTGGCACTTTTTCACTTATGGAATTTCATCATTCTTTCTCTCTTTTCATTCAGCACCACAGTTTTTATGACTTCATTGTGACCAAAGCCAGAGGCAAATCTGGTAGGTGAACAGCAAGAGCTTTCAGCCCATTGATATATCTTAACCACAAGTAGTTGTTTCTGAACAATATATAGAACAACATAAAGTTGTGTTTCCTACCTTTTCACCCAGTTGACCTTTTTTACACAGGTCCTCTTTTCAGCTTTGACGTCCACGATGATATTCGACTGGTGAACGACGCCACAGTAGAGAAAGATGAGGTGAGGATTTCTTTCTTTTTTTTTCTCAGCCAAAACAAGAGATTGTGAGAGAAAATGAACAGAACATTTTGGTTGGTCTGAACCAGTGTCAACCTTAATGCTAAAAGAAACTGAAATGACCAATAGATGCTCAATAGATTGTCTATAAATTAGTCAATACAATATTTTTGTCTTTTTTGGTGTTACATTGTATTGAAATAATAAGAAATACGAAGACAGGCTGTTTTTTTCTGTGTTCATTACTTAGAAGAAGAAGAAGAAGAAGAAGAAGAAGATATACTTTATTAGTCCCTCTAGAGGAAATTAAACTTCTTCCCTCTGTTGTTATTTTACACACATTAATCAATAAATGTAAAAAATCAAAAGTCATCACTATGTCAACTGACAGCTGCCAACTTCCTTAATGAAAATCATTATACAGGACCTAATATCGATCAGCTTTGATCATATAGCCGAACTAACACCCTTTAACATTGACACACGGTCAGTGTGAGCTGTCTCACCTTAAACCAGGTGATTATTTTTTTTTGCCTTCCTCTGAGCAAAAACCTCCTTCACTTTTTTAAAACCTGAAGTTGATTCATTATCCACGTGACCGATGTTTTCTTGGTTATCTTGATGCTCGATTGATTCTTCATACATCTCAACTTGAAAGAGCTGCAGTCAGGTAGTTTTTCAAAACCTGCTGGATTAAGAAAAAAAAAGAAAAGTTGTGCACTTAGCTAAATGTAGTTTACAGACTAGAGCTGATTCATTCCTTCCTCCATGCTGCCTCTATGTAATGTTAAAAACACCTGGATCAGTGTATGGGCTCTGGCCCGTTCAGCCCAGTTTAGCATCCTGGTCACAGAGAAAAGTCAGAAAAGTCAGCGCAACTCATTGCACACAGACCCAGTCCAGGAGCAGTGGCAACCCACTAGAGGGCGCAAAACACCGCCCATCAAGTGAGAGTCACTTTCACTTGGGTGGGCACAGCCCCCTTGCGATGAGTCTGACTTGGACTGTGCCTGCATTTAAAAGCCATGTCAAAGGTAACCCAGTTGTGCTCTTCTGCCTAAAGTCTCATGCAGGTAAAGTGGTGCTGAGGAGCTGGTATGAGAAGAACAAGCACATCTTCCCTGCTAGTCGCTGGGAGCCATATGATCCTGAAAAGAAATGGGACAAATATACGGTGGGAATAATTTTGCTAAATGTCAGCATGCTTCACTTAGTGGTAAATTACTCTCATTCAAGTTTCATCTGAGCTTAAATCTGATCTTTCAAACACGTAAAACACCTGACGTGTATTTGCTATAGTAAATAGAAATCCGTAGTAATTGATAACCAGTTTTTCAGAGATTGACAATGTTGTGTGCACATTTAGTAGCCAGTCAAAGACAACTGGACTTGCTGTGAAGTGTGTAGCTGCTCTTCCAACAGGCATCGTCAGTTCTTCTGAGTATTCTGGAATTTAAGATCTCCGGGTGATTCTAATCTCAGTGTAACCTCACTGTCATCCTTCTCTGTTGGAGTGAAACTTGAAAGCTTGAGGCTACCCAGATTAAGTGTTTGTCAAGACAGCAGTAAGCCCAGCTGGAGCACCAGGCCGAAAGGCAGAGAGGTTGTCATTTGCCATGGGGCTGGGCAATAATTCACTATTATAATCTACCTTCACGTCATATAATAGTATCATGACAATACTCTCCTATCAAGTCATAGTGGTAGACATTTCTAATCAATTCAGTATCACAGCATGAGATTATACTTTAGAACATGTATTTCTTTTTCCAAATTATGCTTTGTATTGTTTCTGTCGAAGAAGATAAAGCAATTAAAAGCCAAGTAGCCTTTAGGAACTGAAAATGATCTCACATCAGTCCCACTCATTCAGCCCACCATGTAGTATCAGTACAAAAATAACGTATTGAAATAATCATCCAATCTGTCTTGGCAGCAATAATTGACAGGTTCAACATTTTGATATTGTTTTAGTGCTTTGATAATCATAATCATGATTTTGTCCAATTCGCCCACCTCTACTGATGCAGCTGAGAATCAACCCAGTAATTATCAAACCAATCACCAAAACACTAGTGAAGCAGCATTGTTTGTACAGCCTGGTGCAAAAGGAGCCCAGAGACATGGGCAGATAAATAAGGGCATTTGCGAAACAGAGGATGGTTTGTCACAGTAAGTTTGTCTTAGTTCTATAGTTTTAATTTAGTTAATTTAGTATCATTTAAACTCCACATTAAGTCAGATCAAGAGATTATGATTTCAGGTCAAATTAGTTGTTTGTTGCCTTGTGGAGAGAGACAGCCTATCTGTTTATGACTCGTACGACAGGTCTGGACCACTCGTAAATGTTCGTACCAGAGAGAAAATTCACGAATGCCACACACGAGTGGTTCCTGCATGAAGCCCAAGTTCCAAAGATGTAGAGCCGGATGTTAGGCTGATATCAGGCTGATTTGTGGTATAAATTGGACTTGTAATTTTTAAAGGGTGATATTGTAAAGAATTCCAAAGCTTTGTAGTGCTGGATTGTAACTATGAGAACATACTTGTTACATGCAGTGAAGTAAATGTACACTCATAACCTGTGTTCATGCTCCAAACACACCTATCTTAAAAGTATTGTAGGTATGAACTTCAAATGATTCCTTGGGGAAACTGGATAAACAGCTGTGTGCAGCATATTGCTACTCTGTCTGCATGATTGTTCAGTGAAGACAATCCTCAGCATGGTGGAGCTGCCAGCTTTTTCTTGCATGGGCATGCTAGGACATACCATCGGTCCATCAGCGTGCCTGGCAGTACAGATTTTTTGTTCTCTGCAGCTAAATGATAACGACAGAGCTGATATCATTTAGAACTGTACAGCAGATCCCATTATTTCCAAAAGAGGGTGAAGGGTGGGATGAAAAAGGAACATTAGGACATCATAGAAGTTATTTCACGTTAATCAAATAGTTTGATTTAATATTTAGGATGGACATGATGTTTTTCATCCTCATGGAGTAACTTTTGTGTTTGTTTTTCAGATCCGGTGAAACAGCCATCTTCTCCAGTCTCTGGAGTCCTTGATGCAAACTTTTTGTTGTTTTACTCCATTATAACATATTTCATCAGTGCTTTATCAAGATTTGATAAACTACTGATTCATGATTTACTTGGGTTTTGAATTTACATACAGTATATATACATTCCCCAAACGTATTAGAATTGCCAATACAATGTTTCCTTTGAAAACAGCTCATAAACATGTTGTAGCATCTGTGCTTAATAAAATTGGACTGAAGACAGAAGTTTTGATGAATTAACTTGAAATACCTGGATGCTTTGCCTCTTGTTGAAAACATGTTCATCATTCCTTTGTGTCTTGTTGAATGTGAAGGTGGTTTTCTTGGCTCTGGCTAGTAACCGTAAATTGTGTTTGAGAGCCAAGCTTGCCATGTGCCCTCTTTTACAACTGAAGTGAAACTAGTTTGGCAGCATGTGTGCGGTGAGGTAGCTGGCTGCACCTCCACCTGTAGCCTAAAGACACCACTCCCTTCATCGTCTTTCTGCCTCCTCCCAGGTTCCTGCTCTCAGTCTCACGCACCATTGAGGACAATTTGCATCAGATTTCTCTTTTCATGCTGAATGGTGGCTTCTCTCAGCTGTTCAGTTCTGTGTGTGTGTTTGAGAGAGAGAGAGAGAGAGAGTGTCTGAGGTCTGGTGCTCATAGTTGGACAATGTCATAGAGGCTGTTGCAGCATGTGGAAGGTAGCTCTTGTTTTGTACCAGCTCTTGGCACTTGGTCGGCCACTCTGGGCTCAGGATGATGTCACAGTTGCTGCCATTACTCCTCAAGACTGCAGTCTGGACTGTATACAGAAGGTAAGCTGAATTTACAACCTGCTGTACATTTACACAAGTCCTGCTTTGTGTGAGTTCTGTACTGCTGTGTTGAAATATAAGCAGGCTCGGCTTCTGTAACGGCTACGTTATATCTACTTTCATTTCTTCATCTCATTTTGGGGTTTGTAATCCTGGAAGATTTATATATAGTCAGACTCAAACTAAAACATTACAGCTGACCTGGAATAGACTTCTGGTGAGGTGTGCTCTGCTACTAAACAAGCTGTTTCCCCTCCAGCTGTATCAGTGTTCATGGTTTGTTCAGGCTGTTGGTGAAATTGAGGGAGCTGGGAGGCACTTATGCTCAGACAACAGATGTTTAATAGACAACTTTCTAATGTAGATGGGTAAACATTTCTCAAACTGTACAGACATTAGATTCTGGCTGGGTTCTTTACACTGTTACACAATGTCCCGTCCAATACATGTGTTTATTTTTTTATCAAGTATGTCATAATTCCAAAACCACCAACCTAAATACTTTCATCAGATTCTTTCCTCTCTCTAACCAGCAGCTCTGGAAAGTTGCCATACAAATTCTGTATCTAGAAACCTGAAAGAAAATTGTATATATTGACATATAAGTACATCATCATCATCAATACATATGATGCAGTTGTATTATCGTACTTGAGTGCAGTGTCCTAGATCAGTGGTTCCCACCCTCAGATTTGGGATCCCCAAGGGGGTCTCAAGATAAATCTGACCATTAACACTTTTTTTCAAATTCTTCTAATTTTTGTTTTTTTGTGTGTGAATTACTGGAAAATTCTACTTGACTACAAATGTATTTACTTAAAACACACAAAAAATGGTTGACCCAGTCATAACCTAAAGCAGTGGTTCCCAGCCCCAGGGGTCGGGCCCCCTTAAGGGGTCACAAGATTAATCTGAGGGGTCATCTGAAGGGAGAGCAGAAGGAATACATTTCACTAAATTATATTTTTCTGATTTTTTTGATCTGTGATGCTACTTAAAGCCCGCGAGAAGCACTAATCACTCTTTGGTTGAACAGGCCACCCAGTGAGCGTGGCAACATGACGAGGGGTCACAAGATGGCGCGTGAGGAATAAGTTTTCCCAGCAGAAAACATTAAGAGCAAACTGTCATTTCCGTATGTATACAGGGAGGACAAAAACTCCAACTTTGCTGAAAACACTGTTGATAATGTTGTAGCCTGGTGCTGCTTCACTTCTGTGTGTAATGTCAGAGATATTTAAATAGACTGAAATAGTTAGCTCCAGGCAACAGGATTGTGATACTATCACAGGTTTGAGCTTCGCTGCACTGTTTTCAGCTTCTGTCACAGAGCTGTTTGTGTTCATAATCAGTAAATGGACAAAGGAAGATTGTCAACTCGAGCCAAGCTCAGTTAGTGAGTTACACATCAATCCCCTTTGATTGACACACACTGTCATTTTGACAGCGTGGCACCTTTTCATATATTTTTCATGTATTGACGTTTGTGATCCTTTTTGTCATTTTCAGTATGTCAGAATCAGATTCAAACAGCAGGATCACAGAATACCAACATATACATAGTTACAAATACATATGTGACTAGATTCACTTGAACCAAACAACTCTTGAAAAGTTACCTACATTGTGAGTGTGTCAGTGGAGGACTTCACATTTGTGTTGATTATGTTGTGTCATCAGCTTGCGTGCAAGTAAGTATTTAGGCAAGGCAAGGCAAGGCAGCTTTATTTATATAGCACATTTCAAACACAGAGGCAATTCAAAGTGCTTTACACGGGCAAAGAAAAACATTAGAAGAAATAAAATCAGATTAAGAAAAAATAAAATGAAAGATACATAAAATGAAATAAAATACATAAAATCAAATAAAATACAGTTACTGTGCAGCAAGGTTTGGCACAGCGGTAAGACTGCTGACTTTGGTACAGAAGATCAGCGGTTAGATTCTGGCAAGGGCAAGACCAGGGCTTACTAACAACTAGAGATTGAAGAGGTACAACACAAATTCTACAGGGGGAGCCAGGACAACATATAGATAATAAAAATACTTAATCAGTTGTTTGTCAACACCATCAGATGATGGATTTTGTCCTTTTTCAAAGAAATATGTTACTCCGTGTTCAATTTATTGTGTTTATATATAAAAACACCAGCTGAACTACATGAAATGATGTCTTCTTTGCCTAAGAACATTGATTATATATGCTTAATATTAAAAATGAATGTACAAAATTAAGTAATTTCAAAATTGGATTTCTCAAAATAGTGTGAAATCAGAACAAAAATGTATATAATGCATTTTATTACGTAACTCTGTTACTGAACACCATTATTAGATACTTGAAGACTTTATACTCTTGTTCAATTGATCAAATTAAAATAGCATGCTTGTTGGTGTGTCTGACAGAGTTGACACAAATCAAGTTATGACATTAATAAATGTCTGTGCAGCACTGTGACCTCTGTGTTTTTTAACTGTTAATAAATTCAAACCTACCTCTGTCTGTCTGT
Source organism: Maccullochella peelii (assembly GCA_002120245.1). NCBI lineage: Eukaryota > Metazoa > Chordata > Actinopteri > Centrarchiformes > Percichthyidae > Maccullochella > Maccullochella peelii. The sequence goes on along the minus strand of LKNJ01008032.1, from coordinate 961 downwards.
CTGTCTTTCTCTCTCTCTCTCGCTCTCTCTCTCTCTCTCTCTCACTCACTCACACAGACACACACATGCACACACTAACTGGTTTTTATATCTTTGTGGGGATTTTTTCCTTTGTTTGTTCCTCTGTTCTGATTGGTGGATTGATGTAGAGCTATTTTTGGCAGTTGTGACCTCTGTGCTTTTTAACTCTTCCTCTGTAGGCACGTTTAGCACTGTGGTAGCACTGCTGATTTTGGTGCAGGAGATCAGGGGTTCGATTCCCAGTCAAAATAAAGGCACTTCTTGTTATGTTTTTTTTTCTCCCCCATTCTCTTTCCATATTTAGAACTTCTGTTTAACTGTAACTCTGTAGGCACGCTTGGCACAGCGGTAAGTCCGCTGACTTTGATACAGCAGATCGGGTGTTCGATTCCCAGTCAAGCCAAAGCTGCTTCTTGTTATGTCTTTTTTCTCCCCCATTCTCTCCATATTTAGAACTTCCGTTTAACTGTATCTTTGTCGACAGGTGTACCACAGCGGTTAACACAGCTGACTTTGGTGCAGGAGATCGGGGGTTTGATTCCCAGTCAGGGCAAAGACAGTTCTTGTTATGTCTTTTTTCTCCCCCATTCTCTCTCCATATTTAGAACTTCCCTTTACCTGTATCTCTGGCGACAGGTGTAGCACAGCGGTTAACTCCGCTGACTTTGGTGCAGGAGATCTGGGGTTTGATTCCCAGTCAAGCCAAAGCCAGTTCTTGTTATGTCTTTTTTCTCCCCCATTCTCTCTCCATATTTAGAACTTCCCTTTAACTCTATTTCTGTCGACAGGTGTAGCACAGCGGTTAACACAGCGGATTTTGGTGCAGGAGATCGGGGGTTTGATTCCCAGTCAGGGCAAAGCTACTTCTTGTTATGTCTTTTTTCTCCCCCATTCTCTCTCCATATTTAGAACTTCCGTTTAAGTGTAGCTCTGTAGGCAC
>LKNJ01008031.1:0-10169 GCA_002120245.1 Maccullochella peelii | reverse complement strand
GGTCCAGTTCTGATGCTCACGTGTCCGTTGTAGGCGCGAGTTGAGATGGCCACATCTGGGCTGTTTTTCCACCAAGTCAGAATCAGACATCCATATCACTACGAGCTGCCAACACTTGCCAGATGTCAGATGAGATTGCTCAGCCCAGATGACGGATACACAGCAAAATGTGTTTGACCGCTGAGTGAGAGATCATGCCGATTGATCTGTCCATGAAAACTAATCACTGTAATCATCATCCTGGAACACTGAGTATCACTGCTGAGCCAGGACAACTTGAGCATTTTCCAAAACTCTTTTTATTTAGCTCCACCTGCTGTTGTCTTGAAGCACACTGCCATTCTTGACTTGTACTTTTGAGGTGACGATAATGCATTATAATTATTCATAGTTAACTCTAATTTCCAAAGAAGTTTTGTAAGACATTTGTAAAGGTTATAGAAATAAATGTATGTTGCCACACATACTATAACTAATGGGTAATTGTGTTTATATGATAGATATTTCATTCATTTCATTCATTTGTAGACAGATGTTGATTTGTTATTCTGTTACCACAAAACCTTACCAGATCAATGACTCTTTGTGGCACTGTGTGGTTTCCTTCACAAGCCTCATGATGCAGAGGAGCAGAGCAGTCACAGGTTGGTACAGAGTCAGAGACACAGGCTGCCACAGTGATATCACAGACCTTCTTTATCAGTAGGCTTCTTAGGATAAATTGATAGAGCTTAGAGCTTTGTTGTTGATAATGTTATCATAAAAACCGATAGCATTTACCTTGTTTTTATTGGTTAGCCAGTAATGGGTTTGTGTTTCCTTGTAGGGCAACCACACTGACTGTATCTCACATTCCGGTGAAATATAAAGTTTGTACTTCTAGGTCCTGCAATGTTATACCTCTGTCACCCACCCAACCTGGTTTAATTGGTGATTAATGCTTTGTTTTACAGGTCCGTCATTTCCGAATAGTTTCCAAACAGGTGTACTGGAAATAACAATGTAATTTAGTACTAATAACAGGGAAAATAGAAACAGTGTTCAGTTGGTTCACCTCTAGCATAACCCAGAGTGTCAGTAAGTACAGCAGCTTAATAATACGTCTAACATACACTTCAAAACATATTCAGCGTTAAGTTTCTCTTAATAAATGAATAATGAAAGACTATTTAGTTAAACGCTTTTCTTGTTAGGAAATTCTCATTTTCTCTATAATTAGCATGGAATTACAGAGTTCTTTCCAGGAATCTATAGGCCTATTCAATAGAGCGTAATGACTGATATTTTTGTTCATGTTATTAAATTGGTATGTACAGTATGTGTGGTAACATACGTCGTCATCTCACTGGTATTGTATGTACATTGCTATTGTACTGTTTATTTAATTATTAGTCTTTGGGAGTCTTGGGTGTAGCCTGGTCTCCAGGATTTGTAGGCACATTGCATAGAAAGAAGTTCAAATTAAAATTTCTAATAACTTTGAATGAAAGAAATTCAACATGAATCCATATTAACGTATTTGAACTTCACCACATGTTATACCTATGGTATAGACATCATAGACATCATAATTGTTACGTTAGAATTGATTTAACACCCTGCTTTTTCAACAAAAAAACTATTGTAGAAACTGGAGGATATTTGGACTAGTTTGAGCCTAATGGCTTACCGTACTCCAACGGACACGTGATCAGAAAAAGTTATAAATAGAGGTGCTGCATACAATTGTTTCTTTGACACACAGACAGAATAAGGAGTGACATGGCGTCTACAAGCCGGTGCGTAGCAACTTTGACCAAATATAATACCTGTTATTTTTTTATGGGTAGCTCTCAGAATTTAATTTTGTAAAAGTTGTCGAGTTTGACATGGTGAGAGACGCTAGTGCTAGTCCAAAATATCACGCCCTTATTCGCTCCGTTATGTGTACGATGTATTGTGCTAGGTGACAGCTAGTTAGCTAGCTTGCTAGCTAGCTAGTTAACGTTAGATGTTGCAAGAAGTCACTATCTGTATCGCCGTTACATTCTCACACAGTGTTGTGCTGGCGCCCAAAATCTTCAATAGACTGTCACGTTAACGTCGCTTCGCATCGTACACTTGTTTTGCCGCCAATTTAGCTTTTTTTGCGTTTGACTCCATGGTACAAAGAGTGTAGTATGAAGCTGAAACTTGTGCTAACACATTAACTTGCAGTCTCATTGACACCAGCGGTCTGTGAGCAGCACTGGATCAGCCTTCCTGTCATTTGTAAACACATGTAAATGTTTTGTGTACAGTTGTCTACGTTTAGCCCAACATTAGTCAACTGAATCTTATTTGAAGCCCGTAACGTTAACGTACACTGAGCGAATAGACTCTGGCTTTTTTACAGGGTAACGTTAACTAATTATGAGTGTTTGCTTGTCTTGCCTCACATCTGGTGTTTTGTCTTATTGGTAGGTAAGTGTAAAGGAGCGAATGGAAAGTGTAAATGCTGATTAATGTTAATGTCCCTGGTGTGACGCCCAGTAATTACATCATGTTTCGCTTTCGACACATCATAAGCTCTGAGAAACAATGATGATTGCATTGTTTTCACAATTTTTTGACATTTCATAGACATATAGAAAATATTACGCAGATGAATCAACAGTGAGAGTAAATGTTAATTGCAGTCATAATCAAGATACTGATTCTGCTGTTAAACTTTGCCTTCAGATGGCTTGATGTTGTCTTTGTGCTGTTGACAAAGTTAATCTTGGAATAATTCGACGATGAGCCCATTTTGATCTTTGATATCGTTTTCCTTTATGTCTGGATTCACATGTTGACAGTTGCCCAAGACAGCTTCAGTCAGTTTTGTGCTTTCTGCCTCCTTGGCCCGACAGTTGGATCAATACACCCATTATAACATAAAGCCACCACTTTGTAAGATGTGTTGTGGAAGAATATTCACGCTCTGGTATTTCTTTGCAGCAACAAAAGGGGGAAAGTAAAGTGGAAATGTAAAACACATCTGGCCTGTGTTATGTTGTTGAATTTTCCTCCCCAGAGTATTAGAAATGGAAATGAGCTTAGCCGTTATTTTCTGCTATTTCTTCTTATGAGTGATCTTTTACAGGTCACGCTCTCTACCCCACCCCATGTTTGTCTGTCTTTATTTTCCTCCCTTTCCTGTCTTTTTTTTGTCCTTTGAGCTGTTTGATCACCTAACTGTTGTTCTACTTCTGTAGCGGAGATGCCCTGGCCCTTCCCAGAGTTCAGTGTCCTAACCACCCTGATGCCATATTGGTGGAGGACTACAGAGCAGGGGACATGATTTGCCCTGAATGTGGCCTTGTAGTAGGTCAGTATGTACACCACTACAAACACATACAGTTTTGCTTTTGAATCGTCAAGGTTTCCGTGTTTCAACACACATCCTACCTTTCCATTTTCGTTTCCTGTGCTTGTTTCTTTATCTCTACTCTGTCATAGTGAGATCATCAAACTTATCAGCACAGACTAAGGTTTCTCAGCACACGTCTTTCTGAACCTGTTTGTTTGGTTTTAAAGCCACCGTATTTTAAATGATTCTGCATGAGAACATCAGCTGAGTTGACAGGCCAAACAAGGCCACCTAGAATCAGGAAAAGCTTCCACATAATAACCATTACTCTCTGATGCCGTTCAACCTGCTTCTGGATATTCATCTGCAGGCTCTAGCAGCACTGCCAGTCTTCCTCAGTTTGTCATATTGAGCCAGATCACAAAAACACATTTTTACATTTTGCCATGCAGATACTGTTTTTGCTTTAGGTTTTGACATCTCTGCTGCAGACTTTCACCACCCCAAAGGCAAATATAATTGTTGTTGGTGTTTTAAGCATATAAAAACTACATCTAAAGAAACTAAACAGATGATGTCTATATTATTCTGGATAATCCAAAGATCTTACTGTGGACAATTTTTCTCATTGGTGGTTGTACCTAAAGTAGAAAATGTCCTTTTGTAATTTAAGTGATCTGACCCTTTAATTTGTTACTCAAGCCAGAGACAAAAATAATAAGCATAATATGAAGAAACACCTGTGTACATTCAGTGTGTGGCAGAGAGGAGTGTGCAGTAGGCGTGATAAAAAATAAAGGAACAGAAATTAACACCACATGAGCTTTTGTTATTTGTGCAATTCCAGCCTAGTCTAGTGTTTTATTCAATCTGTCATTTATCGTCAAGGCACATACAGGCACAAAAGGCACAGGTACAAAGTGTATGATGCAAGACGCCTTAACATGTGATGCAGACCGTAAGACAAAGCTGCAGAGAACACAGAGTTCTCCTCTAACGAGCCCCCTGAGCACAGACCAGGTCAGATGGGAGACGAGAGACGCCAGCCTCTCTCTGATGCAAGCTAAAGTGCCCTCTGTTCCTGCTCCCATAGCTTTGGCCGGCCTCTAAGGAGATGAATGTCACTTTGCCTCTAGATATTAGAAAGACTGATGGGTGGTTTAAAAAAAAAAGAAAGAAAGAAAAGCCTAACAGGATTATATCAGAAATCTAATCCTCGACCCTGCTACACCGACCAAGAACAGACAGTGATGATAACTGGAAGAAAATTATAGCCCTGGTCAGACAATATACCTGTCTTTGTCACACCTTTTATCATCTATACATTTTGTGGTGGAAATTATGATTTCCCTTGTTGAGAAGTGAACAAATAAAACAATGATTCAACAAACAGTTGTCTTTTGTAGACTTAATTAAGCAAAAGAATAAAGAGCACACAAATGAGGAGCAAACAACTACGGAGCAAACAGAGTCAATCTATTTCAGAAAGGACAGAGATCATACACAGGGCTGTGTACGATGAGTATGACCCTGAAGTGCAGAAACAGTCACATATTTATGATAGCAACATAACAAAGCGAGGCAAGGGAGACATAATCTGTTGTACCTTAGCCTAAATCATCTTTGCCTTACGCTAACAAGTATCATATCCAAGCGTCAGTACAAGACAGACTGTTCTCCTGTCGGCCCTTGTAGGACACAGGGCAGACTGTTCTTCAGAAATCAAATCTACACAAAACACCAGTGTGCTGTACGTCAGAAGAAACTGTCACACACAATAATAGCAAAATACCATATAATACAAGATATTACATAACACTCATAATGATACATTTTGACTCATGATAAATTCTGCTCTTACACATCTCAGATGTGATGCATTATAATGACTGAACATTTGTTTGGATCATATTTGATTATGCGTGTCTGCCTCAGAACATACAGTGATAAGAAAATGAGAAAGAAGAGACGAAAGGGACGATGTGTAAAATTACTGAGCTAGATTCAGAGCCACAATAATGAGAATACAGTGTAGAAGAAAAACTTCTATAAAGACCAACAGTACAGGAGGACTGAGACAATATTTACACTATTTGAGACTTGGACGCCTAAAGAGATGTTTGCATGAGGGAATAGTGCTGAATATGCACCATCTTTTGGTTAATTATTCCGGAGGGATGTAATACAGCCATTCTGAAGACACAGCCAATGCGTTATTTTTTGTGTGTGCACTTACTGTTTGTACGTGCAGGCGATTCACAGAACCTTTCACAAAATCTGTCACGTTTATTAACTACCGTGTTCCACTTCTGAAATTGACTCTTCAGTGTTTGTTGTTACATTTCACTCATTATGTTTCTATCATTCAAGAAAGGAAAAGAAACCTGCTTTAGAGCAACAGGTGTACACATCAATACAGAAGATTAAAAAAACAGAAACAAGACAGATGTTGGTCTGATGGTGGGGTATCTAGTTCAATCTGAAAAGGTATTAAAACCAAAACTCAAGGGCCTAATGTATTAAAAATCCATGCATGCAAATCCATTATCCATGCAGCCAATTAAAGCTTGTTACAATGACCAATTAAGAAATTGATCTTGTGCCACCTTTTTGCCTTCTTCCAGGTTTAGGTTTCATTTCTTGTATATCTTCTTTATAAACCATTTCCTCTCAGGTGACCGTGTAATCGATGTAGGCTCAGAGTGGAGGACGTTTTCCAATGAGAAAGCCCTCAAGGATCCATCCAGAGTGGGAGACGCCCAGAACCCCCTGCTCAACGGAGGCGACCTAACCACCATGATCAGCAAGGTGACAGACGGTGGTGCCCACTGTTAAAAATTACGCTTGTTGTGTACAGTTGTTCCAAGACGTTGGTATTTGCAGTTCAGATAACTGGAAGAATGTCGACACATATTTAAGCAACTATTTTACCCGTGTTCAGATGTACATGGACACTCAGGGTATTTAAAGTTTTGATGATAATATCAGCATTTACAGCATTTTTATTAATATCTGATACACATTTCTCTACTGAGTTTGGGTCCAGCAGTGATGCAGAAACATCAGTGTCTCTGTCTAGTAACATCTGCTGCACCTGCAGTCTCCGTAAACCACATTCTCCAAGTTAGTATGGTGTGTCTCTCGAAATGCAATTAGAGTGAGTTTTACTGATAAACATCCTCTGTTTCCACCACAGGGAACAGGCGCAGCTAGTTTTGATGAATTTGGCAATTCCAAGTACCAGAACCGGCGGACCATGAGCAGCTCTGACCGGGCCATGCTCAATGCCTTTAAAGAAATCAGCACCATGGCAGATCGCATCAACCTGCCAAGGAACATCATAGTAAGTGTTTAAAAAATAAAATCAGAAATGTGATTCTGTAATGTGGTTTTGGAAAGATGATCCCAAAACAGGTGTCGCTAACCAGTGAAATGCTCAGAGCACACTACCTGCACTACCTGAGAGCAAACTGGTTCCGACACTACCGGCATTTAGTGACCGGGCTTCTCTGTTGGGAATGGAAACTGAACTGTAAGAGTAAACCAGGCACGTGTGGGCAAAACACAGAGAGAAAGGGAACAAGAGAAGTGAAACTGAAACATAACTTTATGAGGTTATTCTGTGTAATTCTGTGATTCATCATTCAATCGTGTGGAAACTATGCTGCAGACTGGAGTCTCTGCTGAAGCTGACAGATTTACCTGAGACAGCGGTCTCATATGAAGGGGCCATATGTGGGTTGAAGACACGTCATACACCTGTCTCTCCTCTCCAGACATTAGCTCTCTGTATGTACATGATGTAAATAAAATGTTAATTTATTAAAAGCGTGGGGTGAAAGGGACTGGTGCGTGCTGGTGTTCCTCAAACATCATGACTTGATGGTTGTCTTGTTTTAGTTAAACAAAATTAGGTTAAGACGGTATCCAGCACTATTTTTCTTAGATTTTCATAATTTGCTTTCACAAAAACACTTATTTTGGGTTTGTGAAGATAAACACTATATATATATAGTCTCTTTTAACAAACTTTAAACATGTGATCGTTATGAGCTTTACTAGGAGGACGCAAATAATGTGTTTGTTTTTACTCCGCAGGACAGAACAAACAACTTATTCAAGCAGGTTTATGAGCAGAAGAGCCTGAAGGGGCGAGCCAATGATGCCATCGCTTCGGCCTGTCTCTACATCGCCTGCAGACAAGAAGGTGTACCAAGAACATTTAAAGGTCGGAATAAACTGTTTGATTTTTCTTCTGCTATCTGCCATGTTATTCAAGTTACAGCTGCTCTTGAGGAACAGACACATTTTTGATAGGAACTCATACATTTAATAATTGTCCGTCTTTAAATTCAAGTATAGTGGCTAAAAACCTTTTATTAATTTCTCATGTTAAATTAAAATCATTTTTAAATAGAATTTGTTCTAAATGCATATTTCGCCCTTAGTGCAGTGTAGGAGATTTAGAAAATATTTGGAATGATGGATATATGGTGGTATATATATTGATTGAAAATTGCTCTCACCTTTTCCTTCAAAAGGCACATGCACAAAATCCCTCAAGTGTTTCTCAGTGGGATTTAATCTGTGGTGCGTAATTTGCCACCATTAACTAAAGACAATTTGATTGCTGTCCCTACGGTTTAAAAGGAGAAAACACCCTATTTATAGAAGAAAAGATGCCTGATGATTGGTGCACTTGCTCTTCTCCAGTTTTACTGTGGAAGTCACAGTAGAGAGAAGAGAGACACATTTCTTTCTCTTCACTCCATCTAAAGGAGTTCCTCCCCTTCATCCCCTCTCCTTACCTTCACAGAGATCTGTGCAGTCTCTCGGATCTCCAAGAAGGAGATTGGCAGGTGCTTCAAGCTGATCCTGAAGGCGCTGGAGACCAGCGTGGACCTCATCACCACTGGAGACTTCATGTCCCGCTTCTGCTCAAACCTGGGCTTGCCCAAACAGGTGCAGATGGCGGCCACCTTCATCGCCAGGAAGGCCGTGGAGCTTGACCTGGTGCCCGGCAGGAGCCCCATCTCTGTAGCTGCAGCAGCCATCTATATGGCCTCCCAGGCCTCTGCTGAGAAGAAGACCCAGAAAGGTGAGTGATTATGCTGTAATAATACTGCTGATGGCCAAATGTTGAGTTTAAACAACTCTAGTTAAAGGAGCCATTTGTAGTTTTCTTTGGCCATATAAATGAGTTATATTCACATACGCTGGTAGTGTAGTCTTCGTAGGTCGAACATTTTGAATCTTTTTTTACATTTGGGTCACAGATTGTGCCTTTTAATGACGTGCAAGTAGCAAACACCACAATATAGAGCTTTCCTGCGTTACAAAGTTCACTTGAGTTCATACAGTGTATAGAGACAGTAATATCAGTGTTAAAAAGTTGAAGATTTAATTAGTCAGTTTGATTGATGGTTTGAATACCCATAAACAACATCAATGCATAATATTTTTAGATTATTGTATGCATTATCCTCATAAGTAATTAAAGCCACTAGATAAATGTAGTGGAGTACATGGTACAATGTTGCCCACTGAAAAGTGTGAATTCCCACAAAACTGGAAGAAGCTTGGTTTTCATGAATGGTTCGAAAAAAGTAGAATGTTATTTTATTTCCACTTCGCATTTTTGAGCTACAGAAAATTACCCCACAGCTATTGTTTTAAAAACGCAGCAGGTTTCAGATTCTGTACTATTCAGGAGTTGACCATTGTCTCTGGTGCCTCCACAGAAATCGGGGATATCGCTGGTGTTGCAGATGTTACGATCAGACAGTCATACCGACTCATCTACCCACGCGCCGCAGAACTCTTCCCTCCAGACTTCAAATTTGACACACCTGTCGACAAGCTGCCCCAACTGTGAAGAAGACGTTGCCTTCACAGTGACGATATTTTTCTGCTGTACTTACAGGAGTGTATTCTTTAAAAAAAAAAAAAAAAAATTTGTGTTGGATTCGGAAGGTTTCTCTTGTCCCTCCCTAAGACTTCAAGCCTTTGCCAAGGTGCTCTCACAGGAATAAAATGGACACATTCCAGTGCTTAAATAAACAGCTTGCAGACTGTACTCAGTATTTCATTTGAGTGTGTATACTGTATCATGTATATACTGTATGTCCAAGTGGGAAAATGTAATTGATGCTTGCAATTTTAGGCTGGTTTCATACTGTATACATAAAACATTGTTTTTGTAGAAAAATGACCAGGTTCTATTTTGTTTGAATTGTTTCAAGTAATTTAAAAAATAAAAGATTTTCATTAACACAAGGTAATCAGCTCATGCTTTGAAATAAGATTTGTTTACATAAAATCTTTTACTATACCAGTCTTTTATAGATTAAATCCCAAAGCCGCTTCCTCCACTTGGTACATTTCTTAAATTCCTTAACATGACCATTTCCAGGGTGAACAAAATACAAATTCAAAATACCCAGAGTAAACCATTAGGATGTATTCAATGTCAGGGGTACAAATAAAAGCAAAGCCACTATTACAAATGTTTAATTTGTGCATTCATGATGGGCAACAAACGACTGCAGAAATGCCTTTTCCTTTTTTTACACGGGGGTGAACAGCAACAGGTGTGACTTGAGTGTTGGTGTACCATCCATAAAGTTTTTGTCTGTTCTGGTGACAACATGCACAAGCAGAGAATAAAAAAAAAAAGAACTTTGTACAATCTATTTTCATCATTAAGAAAACATAGATAATTAAAAACTAATGATAAAATTAGTGCTTTCAGCTTAATTGTGTACATACAGTATGTATATATAATATACCCTGCCCTCCCCTGTAGTGATTCATATCAACAGGTCTCCAACATTTGAGTCAGTTTATATATATATATATA
>LKNJ01008030.1:0-10274 GCA_002120245.1 Maccullochella peelii | reverse complement strand
CTCTTGGTGGGAATTGTTGGGTCTCTGTACACATAAGGACCTGCTCTTTATGACAAAGTGCCCTAAGATAACGTTGTTATGATATGGCGCTATATAAATAAAACTGAATTGAACTGAATTGAAAATGGAGTAAAAGTTAAGCAGCCTACTTAAAAAGAACGAGTCTTCAAAACATTCCTTAATCACAACATCTATTTACTGTATCTCGAGCAAAATTAAAGTCTCTGCTAGTTTATTTTCATCCTGTGCTGAAAATCGATACCTTGAAGGTAGGAACATTCAGCATTAATGGTACCTAAACCGTGCATGATTTTCAGTTAATGACCTAAATCAGGGGTATTCAATTAAAGTTCAAAGCGGTCCAGTTAGAGAAAATTTCCTCAAGCGAAGGCCTGGAACATCATAAAGTGTTAATAACTTGCGTTATGATTCGATTGGCTGAGCAGCATCACGTGAGATGATTTACAACGCATGCAACTGGTCTGTGAGCTTTCTAAGCTGCTAAACCAGTGTCGTAAAGGCTAGAAAAGATGCGGCGGTTAAAATATAAAAAAAGGTAATAATCCTCAATCACTTATCAGTTATAGGTCCGGGTCTAGATAGGATGGCGTCTGGATCCATACCTGGACCGCAGCCCACCTATTAGTGACCTCGGACCTAAATCATCAAGGCAGGGAAACCTGTACCACATAGATTTAGTGGCTGGAATTCATTTACAAAAAAAGCATTGTTGAACAAATGAATAAATACATAAACGTCAAAGAAACATGTTTCTAAAGAAGAAACTTTTACTTTTACGTTTTACTGACTGGTCGAGGAGGAACCAGTCTGACGCCTGATATCTAATAGAATATACAGTTAACACAACTCTGACTCTAGTTTTAATTGTAGGGGCATTTGTATGTGAGAGATAGTATTGGTGTGTGTGTGTATGTGTGTGTGTGCGTGTGTGTGCGTGTGTGTGTGTGAGACACACAGACAGATGCGAGGCCATGCCCACCTTTGGCAGTCCCTTCTCTGCCATGGCATTGAGCCACTGGATGACGTTGTCTGTGTGTCTGAAATGGAGACCCGTCGCCTGTGGGAGAGAGACCAAATGTCAGGACATAACAACAACACGTTGTGGCCTCATTCACACTGACAACAAGAGCTGCGAACTGAGGCCCCATTCAACCAACAGCATGCTATTTCATTTTCGGGTGAACTATCCCTTTAAGTGTCTTGAAACGCACATGCTCCATCTAGTTGACTTTTGATACATCATGTACTTTTAATATTGGTGATTCTCGTTGTATTTATTGTGATTTTATCTTGATTGATTTGCATTAGGGCTGAACTATTATTGTTGATTGTTGAAATATTATCAAAATCACAATATGGCCAAGTCGCAGGAGCTGCAATGTTTTGATAAAGGTAAAATGTTAGCATTGTGGTGCTACAGAGACGCCCCGGCCTACAAATCATATTCTCCAGATGTAAGGGAACATGGTTGTTTGATACAGACTCCAGCAAAAATCACATCATCATTTTTATATATTTTTTCCAGTGAAAATGAAATGCAAAAATTACAATTCCCACTAAGATCGGAACTCATATCTATCAAGATACTGTAAAAAAACAAATGGTAAATGGACTTTTACTTATATAGCGCTTTTCAACAGTTGAAACGGTTCCCAAAGCGCTGTAACAGTAATCTAAGCTCTAACAGTAGTCTTAATTCACCCATTCATACATCAATGGGGACACAGCTGCCATGCTGGCCTCCACCGGGGGCAACTTAGGGTTCAGTGTCTTGCCCAAGGACACTTCGACATGTGGACAGGAGGAGCCGGGATTGAACCACCAACCCTGGGGTTAATGGACAACCGCACTACCCTCTGTGCCACAGCCACAGCCGGGGCGGCTTTTTAAAAAAAAAAAAAAAAAAAAAAACAACAGCCTGTATATCTCTCTGAATATCTCAACAAATACTCATATTATGGATATTCATGGTTCCAAGAGGAGGATCTTTCAATAGCACAACCATCAGCCACACTTTTACTAGTGAACTAAAGGCTGGACTGACTCATGACTTGCTGTGGATATTCATAGCTCCGAAAGATTAGACTTAATCTATTTACTTTACTAAGTCAGACTCCAAGCAGGTGCTGTTTTTAACATGATTTGCAATCTTTTCAGTTTAATCTCCTTAACAACAGAGTTATTTCAAAGCACATTACTTGGATGTGGAAATGCATGCAACTACACAGTGGTTGACACACCAGAACGCAAGATCAAATCTCCGACTTCTACTCTCAGCGGCTGGCTCTGATCGAGGATCAGATTATGGTGAAAACTATCTTTTTATGATTTATAAATACACAATACATGTTTATCACCTTGTAACGCGTCTGTTCGCGGTCGTAGATCTTCTTGAGGGAGACAGTGTGCGGGGCGAAGAAGTTGCCCAGTTTGGCCAGGTAGACGCCGTTCCTCAGGCCCTCCTCCAGCTCTGTGGTGGGAGGCAGCTCCTCGTCCAGACAGGCCTCCATCCATCTGCAAGGAGAGCACAGTGGACACACATCACATATCACAGTAAACACAAAGAGGAAACATAGGTTCATACTTAAATATACAGCTTAGTTTCCCTACAGGGATAATTACTGTTGTTGAAACATCTACCGTTTCATTTTTTATAAAAGCCACAGGACAATCAAGACAGTACTTCAAAGGGATTTTATTTCAACAAGGGTACTGAAAATTAGTAATTAGTTACAGCTACTAGTTACTTCTCTCAAAACTGTTACTGCTGTATCTCTTGTGTTTCTCCCCTTATGTTTCATTGTTTCCCCTCTCCCTTGTGTCTCCTGTGATTCCAATCTTCTGCTGCCCCCTTTTCTTAACCTGTGTGTCTGTGATAATAAATCCATCCACTCAGTTATACCTGTGCCAGTGTCTGCATTTGGATCCTACACAACCCACCCTGACAAAAAGTAATTGAATTACTTTACAAACTACTGCAACTGGTGAAAGATACATGCACTTTAATTTTTTAAATGATATGAAATTAAACATTATCACGCTCATGCACACAAATGTAGTGTGTGGTCAAATAAGTTCTACAAATGTTAAAGCAGTGAGGCTGTATGAAACTGAAATTGAAAATACTGTTTTGATTGCGTTAGAATTTCAGTTACATGTGGAGCAAAGAGTTGTTGTTGATGTGTGCTCAGGTTCAATAAAAAAGTTGCTTTATATTCATCTAAAGTGATTTGTGCTAAGCTTAATAGGCACTATTTAATAAGCACTTCTGTTGATCAAGTCAGGTGATTATTATTTACATTATTTTAATTTGGTCAAAATTTTAAAGGGTTCAAAATTGATGCTAAATGGAAGAAAGCAAGCACCTATTCACTTTTATGAAGCTGTAATGATGAAGGTTAAAACTACTCAACTTCCTGTTAATCAACTGACCGATTCATCTGCAATTATAGTAAATAAGTAGCCCTAAGGGAGGATCATTCCTTATCGTGTTTGAAAGAAAATGGTGTTGTATCATTGAGTTCAACCTCACAGTAAAAAGGATACAGGTTAAGAGGTAAACACAGACCTAGATCTCACAGGTTGATATTGGTGTGGTACAGTACAACTCATTCATGTTTCCTACACATTCCCTCCTGCTGAAAGCTCTGCAGTTCTACAGGACTACACACAGCTAACGTGGCCTGTGGTAAACTCTCCTCCTGAACGCCGGGCTCCCAGCTTTCCTCAATGCATGACATTTCATTTCTTTTTAGGTCAGATTGTGGAGTCCCATTCCTGCTAGGTGCCCGTGTCAACTCTGGGCCACAGAGGAGACATGCTGAGCTCTCATATTGGGACGGGCCTGGTGGACTGGATTCCACCACCTCATGTCAACACCGTCCAGTAACTATGGACGAAGCCAGTCCATTTTTGTCTCTAAAACTAAAACTTATTCAGAGCAGGAGATAAATCATCATGGTATCTCCTTTCACTCTGTTAGATATTGATCTGTTTAGAGGTCATTCACTTATTTCCTCGTCAGTTACTGATTTCCTAGAAACCTTTTAAAAGACAACGGGGCACGAACTTGTGGCTTTCAGCTGCAGGTAGTATATGAGCATATAAACATACTGTAGCTACATAGTTTGACAACTTGTTAGTGAACATGTCATGTGTCTGATCACAGCTGCTCCCCTTACTCAAAGACAATTCAGTCTTGTAGCTGCATTTTGGTCTATTTCCTGCTACTGTGGGAAAATTCATCATCTACAATGGATTTCTGTTGCACTGTTAAGACACTGACAACAAAACTTGACATTTATTTTACAAGTATCAAACTGTTGATACATTTTGGCTTTCAGACTCCACTGTAGCTGCTCTGCAAAACCAGAATTTTAAGGTGGGTTTTCCTTTAATACATGGGATGATATCAAGGCCCAGTTATATCCAATTACATTCACTGAACAACATAGATTTGGGCAACTGGGTCAGGGGTCACTGCAATCATGAGTATTCCTCCACAAGTGACTTTAAGAACTAGTGCAGAAAATCTTCTTTGACTTTATTTCTTCTTTATTCCACTTTATTTACGTCACATGTGAGGCTTTTCTACTCTAATTCTTATCTAACTTTTTAATCCAATGTTGGCCTGATGTTCCATGCCTGAATCAACTGTAAAATGTGTGGCTATATTAGAGTTGCTTCCCCACCTCAAAGCAACACGTCTTCTATTTAAGTTTAAAAGCTACATTTCATAAAGCAAACATTGTTCCCTCCCCAGTAATGGACAGTGGTGTCTTCTGCTTTATAAAGGCCTACAAATATCTGCTCTGATTATGAAAACCTTGAATTTATCACTGGCTGTGAGGAATTTCACAGTGTGAGGGCAGACGGAGTGAGGTCAAACACGGCCTTTTGAAAAAGGCAAACAGTCTCTCTCTTTTCATCTGCAAAGAAAACACTCCCACTCTTCTGTAACAAAGGTCTTTGTCAAGCAACAACAAGGTTAACTATATCCTGAATAGATTAAAAGATTCCTTTCCTCCTACAGACAGACCCCCCCCTTACACACACACACATTTGTATTACTAGAGCTGTGAGGACCTTCACTGACTGCATTCAATCAAATCCAATCTTAACACTAAACCCAAGTCCTATTCTTGAAATAGAGAATTTTCAGGGATTTTCCTCACTTTTCAATTCTTTTTAAGACAATTGGTCCTTATACAAATACATGGAAATACTCTCACACCCACACTTTGCCGTGCACAGGCCAGCTAACCACCAGCTGAAACAACTTCCCTCCCAGGAAGTCATGACATGGGGTCTTCTGACAGGCCTGCTATTGAGGCCGAGGTGACCGACCCATGGCGCAAGGCCTGGGCCTGCCAGCCAGGAACAAGCCCCTCCTTTCACTCCACACTGGAGCAGTGAAAGGCTCCATAAAGACTGCAAACTAATGGCTCCAGTGGCTACACACCCTTTCCAGGCTAGCGCAAACACAGACGCACCCTCCACTTAACCAGTAAGAAAAGCAGCTATGAATGGGATTTCAAAGTGTCGACAACTGGATTCCAACAACAGCGGAGAGCAGCCAAAAGAAATATCAAGTTGCAATTATGACAGGCATGTCTACAAAATAGAAAAAAAATAGCCACAAATATGAAAGCATTGTCTGGAATCTCCAGAATGACTCTAAACAAATAACATGTCAGATGAGAGATATAAAGACGCAAGAGCGTCCTCTGGGACAAGCTATTTTAAGGCTAATGCTGCATTCATGTCATACAGATCATAATAAAGAGCAGCCAAGTGGGAAAAACGTTCACATCACCCTTCAAGTTGTGATGGTTGGAGATATCAGAACTACGATATCTCCCACTTGACAAAAAAACTACACGAAAACCAGTGGCTAAATCCAATATTAGCATTAAAATAAACAAACTAGCCAAAAAAATGAGCTATGCACTCTTTGTATTTGGTTCCATTTGTTAACAAACTACTACAAATATCTAAAATGGCAAATTCTTTATTTTAATTCAACTGGTGTGACTACAAGGCTGGCAATGGGGGTAACCATCTTGGAATAATGCGTTAACAAGGAATACATATTTCACAGCCGCAAAAACAAGCTTACCACACAGTATCCTTTACATTACTCTGCTACTAAGCAAAGACAATAAATTTTACACACAGTATGAACTTAAAAGCATCAGAGTTCACTGAGAGTACTTCTTGTCAGCAGGCATCGAGTACACTTATGAATCACCACAGACATTATGCTGTTTACATGCTCCAACACCCTTTTTCATTAACAGACATTTTTTTTTCCATTTTACCCACTTCATTAGTTAGCAAACTACTGGCTAGTAGTGCTAGTCTACCATTAAACAATAGTAACAAATCAAATGTAGCTAGCATACCTACACAGTAGAGTCATATGCTGTGTTTCAATTCGCCTACTTCTGTACTTACACTTGCTATTTTGAGTGCATAAGTGCGTTCACACTGACAAGTATGGAAAAATGCAGTGCACTATAAGTACCAAGATGGTCTACTGTCACAGTCAAAAAGTTGAGTGTTGAACGCTGCACACTTCTCATCAACGGTCGCCATCTTGGCTACGTAGCGGAAGGGGAGGGACCACCAACGTATGAAAATGGTGGCCGCGTTTGCGATTGTTACGGCTAAAAGTAAAAGCACGTTCATTTTTAATCAAATTGAATTTAAGTCAAGTAAACAAACGAGCCAAACTAGCTTTCGTGTATATCATACACTGTACACAGCAAACATTTTTATATTTATACAGTTGTGAATAAGTCTGGATAAGACAGTTATCCAGCCTCTAATCAGCAATCCAACATTTCATGCTCTCCAAATAAACAAAATAATCTAATTTCAGAAAATTTCAAATAAGAGCTAATGCAGCATTCACATCATATCATACAGACAAATGGGAAAAAAATGTTTAAACCATCACTATGGTGAAATGAAATATAAAAATGTTCCCAAACCGGTGCCAAAATGGCTGCAAAGCCAACATTGCCAGCAGTTAATGTAAAAAATGCAGTACTAATTTTAATACATTCAATGAAGCCGATAAAAAGGGAACTTTATAGGCAAAATATGTAACACAATAAAAACAGCTAATTTAACCTACATTTCCATGGTGTGAAAAAATTGGGATAACAATCTTTGAAAAATCTGTGAACGTTCCCAAGTTGTAACAATGGGGCATTTTCCTATGCACCCCATTATGCGGACATGATGTGAATGAAGCATAAGGCAGTTTTAATTCTTAATCTGATCAGAAATCAATAAACATCTTGACTCCTTGACTGTAACTCGAGTGATATTAACATATGTGAAATAGTGGACTGTTGATCAGAAATGGCAGATTTCAGAGGGCTTTTGGTCAATTACACTGTAAACCCAATTTAGACAAAGGTGTAAAATATGATCATAATCTAGATTATATTAGCATAGCTTGTGTTAGCACTCTGCAGACTAAACTAAGATGTCTCTGAATCATCATCAATCATCAATGCATCTTGGTTATAAGGTCAAACTGAAATCAAACAGCACTACAATAGAGGAAAACGAGGAAACACAGACAATCATCATCTCCTCCCTCCTGAGATCTTGTGTGCTGGCAGGAAGCTGAAGTCAGTGCTGAGTTCAGAGGTCAGTCTCATAGGAAGAGGTCTGCTACTGACCACTGTCTCTCCAGGAAGACACACTGACACTTAGCCAGCAGTCCGTCTACGACTGCTGTCGAGGTACATCCTCTGTTCTCTTGCACAAATTAAATACACAATGGCTTTACTGGGATGATGGCAGAGATTTTTTGGCTGCAGGGGGTCCGTTAATATTGTTTAGTCCATGGAGATAAAGAAACTTTGGACTTCAATTACATACTTCCTCTTTCCCAGGTTTCCCTCTGAGCCATAGACACAATGTTTCCGCCACGGTTAATGTTTAATTAACAACAGCTAGGCTTATACTAACAGACCACAAGCCTCGTTATTGCATGCTAAGAGGTATTGTTCTTTTGTCCCTCTCAGGGAGCGGCCTAATAGGTTTCACTGCCTCATTGTTTTGAAAATCTGGATCAGGGCTATAAAGAAACAATGACAATTTGTGTTTAGTGTGCCGCTAGCCGATGTGTCTTTCATTATACCATCCAGCATCTTTGAGTGAGAAAAAGACACAAAAAGACAATTTTAATATAAATCAGACTGAGCTGAGAATTGATTTGGTGATTTGCAGGTCAAAAGATGTCTAGGCATCTAATAATGACTAAATGTGGTTAAAATTATGTTGTTTCAACAGCATTTAAATGACTAAATTTTAATATGTAACACGTCCAACATAGTTAAATTTGCTAGTATAATATAGTAGGGCTGCAACTAACGAGTATTTTGATTATCCCTTAATCTGCCAATTGCTTTCACAATTAAATTGATTAATCGTTTAGTCTATAAAATGTCAATAAAATTGTGAAAAATGCTTGTCACAATTTCCCAAGTCCAAAGTAACGTCTTCAGATTGCTTCTTTTGTCCGACCAACAATCCAAAACCCAAAGACTCTTCATTTACTGTCATAAATGACAAAGAAAAGCAAAGAAAAAGAATTGGCAATTAATTTTCTTTCGATCGACTAATCGATTAATTGACTAATTGTTGCAGCTATAATATAGTCATGGACATGTTGTTAAAATAATGATTATATGCAACCTTGGTGTCCAAAAAACTTTCACTTTTCAACCAAATTTAGCTGGATTTACGTCTAAATGTCCTTTGACATGCAAATTACCAAAACTATGCTGACTGAGAAACAATGCTCTGAAAATGGAAATTGTCAAGTCAGCATCTTAGTCACATGACCTTAACCGCATTAAAGACCACAGGAAAATGAGACGCTGTCCGGGGAAAATATTACGCCAAACTCCCTTTAAGAAATACTACATATTAACAATTCCTTACGTGTCCATAAAAACACATAACTCTAGAAACACAAGATAAAGGGCATCATATGTCAACAGTCTTATTGTCAATTTGGCATCAATATAATCCATAAAGAAACTGTACAATCTTTACATTTTGTCGCCTCAACTCGCTACCAGTCTCCTCTGGTTAGCAGCACCATTTTAGTGGGAGAGGACCATAGGAATTACAGGCGAACCGTTTCCAAAATTCTGATTTCTCACTAAAATAAGTGCTGGTTGGTGGATCAGATGCATGCCGAATAAACACAGACTCATAAACATTTAATTCACCGCCTACTGTGTGTGTGTGTGTGTGTGTGTGTGTGTGTGTGTGTGTGTGTGTGAGAGACGGTATTTGATGAGTTTTCAGCTGTTACCGAAGTAACTATCCAGTTTGCTGCTTCTTGTTTGGTGCTGGAGAGAGCGCGCCTACGTTATGTTACATTACCACAGTGTCCTAACTGAATGCGATGCGACAGTCGGACGCTCGCTCACTGTTAGGACACGGTGTTAGGGGGAAATGTACTTTACATGGGCAGTGTTTGCTGTATGTAGATATTGTATGTATGTTAGTGTGTCACTGCAAGAATGAGCAAGAGCAACAGGTCTCTCCTGTTGCGGTTATGTAGTGTCACGTTACATTACAAACAACACAGTCTCACTAGGTAAATGTTTGTAGCCTTATATATTCCGACTACTTTGAATAAAGATTAACACTGAGCTGTTGCAGCCTTTAGTAGTTGTACTTCAATTCAGTTTTATTTATATAGCGCCATATCATAACAAAGTTATGTCAGGGTACTTATAATGTAATATTGCTATGTACTGTTCTTATGTCATATTGTTTGGGTTTATTGAAAAATGTACTTCTGTTACAGCTGTCCAGGCTACTGTCCTGCAAAGACCTTGGTTGGCACATCCACTGTTCCCTGTGCAGCTCCATGGGGCTTTCAGTGATATGGAGAAGCTGAGCCATCACCACTGAGGCCTTCCACAGTGTTCTACATAAAGAGCATGGTAGGTGCAATTACTCAGAGTATGACAATGTAAAAAATGTAAGGAAAAGTATTTTCAGTGCTCAAAATAATGCACATGATCAGGCCTACTTGATTTAGTATGAATACTAAAAGGATTATCATTAAAAACTTTCCAAATGTCACAAAACTTATCAGGCTACATCAATACTGGGAGTGATCCTTATTAAAAACAAGAAGAAAAAGATTCAAATGTCAGTAACTACGGTCAGATCACCTAGAAATGGTATGGTATGCTATAAAAAGCTAG
>LKNJ01008029.1:0-10178 GCA_002120245.1 Maccullochella peelii | reverse complement strand
GAGGAAACTGGGGCAAGAAAGAGGCACATTGCTAAGCAGCGAAAACGAGCACTTGAAGGACTTGTACAGGCCAAAAGATTGAAGAAATAAACTCATTTCGGAAACAATAAACAATCGGTTTCAATAAATGTGGGGTCTTTTCCCTTTATTTGCTTCTCGGAGTGCACCAGAATGCTTTGTTTATGTGTTAAAATCACAAAAAATTTCTTCTGGGGGAGGATGCCCCCAGACCCCCCTACAGGGGTTGAATTTACAAACATGTCACCTTTTTCACCTGTCGTGAGTTTGCAGGTATGCTGTCACAAATGCAGATGGGGAATAAACCTGCTTTTACCACAAACCTGACCAGCTCTGGGAAACTCATTTAAACAGAAGACATATCACAGAGGTCACACCTACTCTGTGTGTATACTTTATGTGTGTCAGTGTCTCTTGGTGCAGTCACACAAATTCAAATCAGTTGTTGGAAAAGACACAGACGAAAATCAGAAAATCATCTATCATGAGACTTTCCAAAATAACAGTGATGCTTGAAACGGCAAAACGAACGAAGTTTGCACTCCGAATGGGAATCCTGCTTGTCGCTGCGACCAATGAGCAGACAGACTGACGGGCCCCCGGAGACAGCGGTCACGACAGTTTATGAAGGATGTTCAAAGATCCAGCTGTAGAGACTGCAGGCTCATCTGTTCAGTCTCTCGAACTAATAAATGTATAGTCCAGACTGTCGAGGCACACAGCAGCCAGCAAGCCAAACAGTATTCACGCAGATTGCAACCATCATTCTTTTATTGTGCTGCCTTGCGTCGGCTGAGGTGCACAGCTGCCACAGTGTGGTTATCTCCATCAGACATTTTGAGTTGACACAGAAAAATGATTTGGTGTATAGCAGCTAATTGTTTCACTTTGAGAAGTCTCTAAATCCAATGTAGAGATGTTTGATGGCCACATAGTTGCTTTTCTCTTTAACTGTTAAAACGCTGGTAAAAATGAACACAAGACACAAGAAATGAACAGGACTGCAATGCTTAACATTACTGTGATGATTTGTAACCAAAAATGTTTTGTGTATCTTCAAATGGTTTGCAAAGAACATCATACATTTTAGTACCACAAATAACAATCCTAATCCAAAGACCAGTTTTAAATGAAGCCCTTGGCTTCACTTCAAAGGCACAATGAAAACAACATTTGTCACTGATTGGTACTCAGCGTCAGCTATAACAGATTTAAACAGACAAATGGCAAGACCTGTGTTCACATTAATGTATTAAGTCCAGTGGTTCCCAACCTAACGGTCTGGCCCCCTTCAAAGGGTCACAAATCTATCCTAAAAGTTGTACAGTACTTAATTAAATATGCCTTTTATTTTCCACCCCTGTGAAGGTGCATAATACGGACCCCAGCCCTCCCCAGTTCAGAGCTGGTATGAGAGTGTTTAAGCTATCTGTTCTGTGATCTGCTGCCATAGGACACTAAGGATGTCATTTCTCTCGGCTACTTGGATAGCAAGGCCTTATATATGAAAACACACGTATGCTGATTCCCTCTAATGTCAGTAATGACCTCTAACCTTTCCATGTAAATCACAGTGTTGAGTACTAGCTGTGTGCAGTGATGAACTGAATGGCACTGTGGTTTAAGGCTGGTGCAGCAGCATGATACAGGATACCTCCATCACCCAAAGCAACCGATTGTATGATAGTTTTTCTGTTTTCAAGGGAGAAAAAAAAGCTTTGTAGCACAGTTAATTATTGAACCATATTTCTAAGCATTCACAATGTTGTGTCATATCTATTGGAATAGGAGATGGCTCTTTTGGGAGTTTAGAGCAGGTTACAACCAAAAGCAGACTGTAACCTGAGGAGGCCAGATTAACAGTAGAGCCAAAGGCATACAAGACGGTATCATCAGAATATGTGTATTGCAGTTCTGATTTGGAAAATAAATGTCATTTATGTATAGAGTAACTAACAGAGGCTCTAATATTGATCCTGGTGGGACACTTTTATTAACAGCATCCAGCCACCGGCTGCAGTAAGTTTTTCCACACCAACATAAATGCAGCATCAGACCTCGGCAGTTCTACCTGTAGCAAAATAAGAGAAAATTAAACAAGTACAAACCAAATGATTTGGCATAAATCACACATTTTATTTGATATTTCTTAAACATACATCAGGCTTGTCCCATCATGGCAACATTATATATGTGATGTGTCCCATCGGGAATTTCAATGCATCGTAAAAAGATAAGTGTGGTGTGTGAGGGACAAATGTGATTGAACAAAAGAATGCAAACAGTGTTCGGAACAAAAAAATTTCCTTAACATAAACATAATGATCAGTGGAACTCTGACTCCTTTCCCCTATGAATTGATTCTGGAGTTAAATTTCCCAATCCGATTTTATCCACAGACGGTTCACGACATCCTAATCCAAAGTGTTTTCCAATATGAACTTGTGAGTGATGCTCACTCAGTGACTATCCCCTTTCCCTTTAACAGTGACACTAAAATAACATAAAAGAGTAACATAACAAGAACTGGAATGGTGATATACTGCTCAATAATTCGAACATGAATGGGAAATTTTCTTCCAGAAGCCAACGTTTCAGCTGAATTTGGCATTCCTGTTAGTAGTATGGTGCTGGAACAGAGGCCGAACAGAGGATAAAGGAGGGAATCACCAATAAAGACTCAATCAAGGTTAAAGGGCTTAAAGCAATAATAATAATGAATGAGGGATGAATATCACAATATAAAAAGTCAACAAAACAAAATGGAACAACTGATAAAATTCACATAATTAGCTCCTTACTGTATGAAAATATGATTGGACTGGAACATGTTACAGAATGGCTTTAAAGAAATCTATGAAGTATGATGTATGTATCTATAGTTCAGAGATACAGACTCTTCTCATGTGATGATGGAGGTCCAAACAGACAAAGTAAAACACATTTCAACTGATCTTCCCTTTTAAACATGTAGTTAAAATTCTTAGTAAACATACATACAACTTGGTGCTGATGGCAAACCAAATTTGTAAAATGAGCCAACTCAGTTCATATGGATACTGCTAAAGATTAAGTTAAGAGAGCGCAATTAACATCAATTACCAAAACCTATACATCACCAGAACAAAGCAAGCTTGTGCCTGAGCTTTAATAGATGGCAATTCTGAAAAGATACATGAGTAAAAAGCAGATATGTGGTATATTGGTCATCGTGCCAACAGGCGAAAAAAACAGCTCATGAGTCCTCAACATGTGCAATATTCAAATGAAAAACTGTCACTACATGATGACTGGAAGTCTCACATATTTCACCAACCCAATAAAATGAATCAACCAGAACAAATGGCTCCTTTAAAAACCACTTCTATTAAAACATACTGATCTAAAAAACGTCTGAGTAATAAAACATGCTGCAGATGGTAACATCCCAGAATGAACACCACACACTCCCACTACAAAATGATATTGTCAAGACTTGAAGTTTTCCCCCTTGTTTAGGTTTTTTTCCAACATGTACAATAATCTTCAGTCCAGCAGCGACAATATGTAAACAACACACTGAGAGGCGGAGCTCTAGCTATCATGGGCAGGGATTGGCTGAGGGATCTGATGGACACTTGGTAGGCGGGGTGTGTTCAGCTGAGTGCTGTAGGCTGGAGGGTGTCCGTAGTCAAAGATGTCCTCTCAACTGAAACACAAATCACATGAGGATTAATGACCAGATAAAAACCCTTCAGGAAATAGAACATTTTATTTTATTTATAACATATCACTTCACTTCATCCTGGAGCTGTTTGTTTTCCAGGTCAAATATTTTGTACTTATTTTAGAGACAGGAATATCTCACTTTCCCCAATGGGGATCATTAAAGTTGGATTTAATCAAGCTTAGTACTCAAGGTTACACTAATACTGGTGCCTGTAATGACAAAAGATGGAATTTATGGAAGGCAGCAGAAGCCACAGCTGCAATCAATTTTCTGACTGCATGAAATTACATTACAAATTAAAAATTGCAGTCAATAAGGATTGTGTGATATGGCTGAAAGCTTCACAACAGGCAAGTAAGTGGACCTTGAGTTAATATTGTTTTATCAGCTGCTGTTTCCAAGGTCTACAATGAACTGTCAGGCTCAGCTTTTTAATCAACACAGATGAGAAGTACTAGAGGTTCAGAATCGTGCTCAGCTACTGTGGAACTGTAGATTTTCAACCTGCCGATGAGGAATGTGTGATGTGGTCGAAAGGTCCAGAACAAGCTAGTAAGTGGACTTTGAGTTGAGATTGTTTTGCCAATTCATTTGAATGTTTTTTTTGTTTGATCTTGAGATCTAATCTTGAGAATATCAGGACTTCACACAGTGATGAATTGTGCCAGATTTCAAGCGAGTCAAACACATTTTCACTGAGTTACGACAACTTAAACTTGTCATGTTGTGTCACCTACATCACATTTTGCAGGATTGCATGGTGTATGTGTGTTGGAATTTGTTGATTTGTTGATCTGTGCTTTGCAGAAAACAAAATGGGGAAAATCTGTTCAGGAAATAGACTGAAATTATGAACGTCTCCCAGTACAGGAGTGTGGGTAAAAGATATTAAGTGCGATACAAAAGAGGCACATGGTGGCGCTATCCACACCAAAGACTTCTTCACTAGGTCCTTGGCTCATGGCCCAACTTTACACCATATTTCATTAAAACATGATGTAGTTTGTCTGTCTGTCTGTCTGTTAGTTAGCACCATCTTACAGAGACATGGAGCTGAAAGCATGACCAAGAATCATGCCAAACACTTCACTTCAAAGCAGAGGGAAAGATAAGATGCTAGGTGTGGGGGGTGCAGAGGGAGGAGCCAGCAGAGAAGCATGTCTCCAGTCGCACAGGAAGCGTTGGAGGTAAAGGGCAGAGAGACTGTCGGGGAGAGGGGGTGGTGGCCTTACTTTGTGGGCACGGTGGGTGAGCCGGAGCGGTGGAAGTGGATGTTCTGCCACTTGCTGTCGCGACGGTGCCAGATGCGGGTCTCCTCTGACTGCATGGTGCGAGGCATGCCGCTGCCATCAATGTACTGGGTGAGGCGGATGTAAGCGATGCAGGCGGCCTCGTCCCCGATAAGGTGGACGTGGGGGTTAAGCAGGATGGTGTGGATGGGCTGCTTCCCCTTGGACAGAGCTGCAGAGGAAAAGAACATGGAGGATGGAGAGGGGATGGAGCTACAGGACTGAGGACAGCCATACACTGTAAAACTATGAAAGTTGTCTCCCCAGAGTTGCACACCAAGTCTGGGGCACATTTGGGTATCCTGAAGGGGCTACTGACCACTAACAGAATCAGAGAGTGCAAAGTTTATCACAAATTGGGTCTTATTTTAGTAGTTTTGGCCATCAGTTGGCCAATAGTTGTACTCACCAAGTTAGTTGCTGACATGGATGGGGCAGAAACAGGACTTTGACCGAGCGTACCTACTTAGCTGTGCGCACACAGTTTTCCTGTGCAATGCACTCACGTTCAGTTGGACCTCCAAATAACGTTTGTTTACAACACGTCTGATCGTGTGTGCGTGGGGCGTCTTCACCCGTTGTACTTTGTTGCAGTGATGTTTCCACATTCCCAGATCTCAGCAATGACTTTGGTGAGTATGATATTATTATTATTACTGATAGAAATGAACAAAAATACGACCAAAGTTGTAACAAACTGAAAAGATCATTTAGCAAAAGTTCTGCATAAAAATGTGTTTCTTTTAGTTTAACCATCCAGTTTGATTATCCCCACTACATGAATTACTTTGATCAAAATGAGTTCTCGATAACAGCATGCCGAGCTAGCTGACTTTCTGTTCTGTTGTTCGGAGTTATTCCAGCTGCTTTGACTTGATCCAGAATAAAGACTGAGAACATTAAACAGAGTCGTTTGCTTCCATGAGTGATCACAGGAGTCGGAAAATTGTGGAGCACAGAGCACGTGAGCTGTAAGCAAACAACTGTGGACAATGATGTGTGGTTATCACATAATAATGCATGATGCAGAGACTAATTAAAGTGCTTAAACCTTAGTGGTTGATTAGTCTATCAACAAAAAACTAAATCGCCAACAAATTTAATAACTGTCAATGAGTTAAATCATTTATCAAGTAAAACTGTCAACAATCTCTGATTCCAGTTCCTCCAATATGTATATACAGTATATATACTGCGTGTGTGTGTTATATGTGATGGTAAGTAGAACATCTTTGGTTTACAAACTCAAACAAAATCAGAACAAGGGACAAGTCAGTGGTTTGTGATGGATCCTGAAACCCTTTAAGGATTTCTTCAAATTGTGAGATTTTTGAACATTTTAAATATTTTCCCATGAACTACTACTTATAATAATAATAATAATAATAACAACATAACAAAACAAACAATCTGCATGGATAGATACCACTAGAGTTAAAAGTGAGAGACACTTTACAATAGTAAACTCTGTGCTAGTACTATGATGGTCAACCCTAGAATGAATGCTTTTATTACAGTTACAGTCCCAAACAGATATGCTTCTGTCTTCCATCTGAAACAGAAATCCTTTACCATTCTCAAAGTAGAAGCGGTGGAAGTCGGTGCCCTCCACCAAGTTGCCCAAAGCCTCAGGCTCAAAGGACGTGAGGCCAGGATCACAGATCTTCCTGGAATAGCAAACCAGATCGCCATTAGAGTCATGAAAGAAGGGAAGACTTGCAGGTTTTACAGGTAGAGGTCTGTCCGGTATTTGAGGCATAAATAAATGCAAGTAGTTAAACTCACGTGTAGGCCTCAAAGTCGCCGTTGTTGATGGCCTCGATCAGCTGCTCAGTGACTTTAATGATCTCCTGCTTACGAGCTGAGAGACAGACACAAAGAGAAGGTTGGATTGGATTTTGATACACAACCC
Source organism: Maccullochella peelii (assembly GCA_002120245.1). Classification (NCBI taxonomy): domain Eukaryota; kingdom Metazoa; phylum Chordata; class Actinopteri; order Centrarchiformes; family Percichthyidae; genus Maccullochella; species Maccullochella peelii. Next base: position 3,250 of record LKNJ01008029.1, on the reverse strand, counting down.
CTGATGAATGTGAAAATAAGCACAAATTAAGGTTAAAATGGACCGATGTGGAACAGGAGCACAACATCGACCCAAAATCACAACATGGGGATGTTCAGGAACTGAGTCAAACACACAGAAATACACCGTCACAGAGACATGGATGAAGGAAAGGCTTGCAGGAAGTTGGTCAGCATGGTGCAACATATGACAACACCAAAATTACCTTTCATGCTAAGTAGGTAAGCTAGGAAACAATGGAGAGAATAAGTGCTGTTGTTGTGGCTTGCTAAAAGAACACACTACACACACACACACACACACACACACACACACACAGAGTAATACTGTAAATCCATGTTTACCTCCAACAGCTTCAAGTCCACTACTGGACACTCACAGTGTGGTGTTGGGGCTGTGCACTGATTCCCTCCAGTGATAATAAAACCACCAAACTGTCTGCAGAAAGAAACATGCTCCCTCATAAAGCTCCAGCGTCAGACAGTTTTCACAGTAGCAGGAAAAGATGTTGGTCCCATACCAACCAGATAAAAAGCAGAATACCCTGCTCTGATTGGCTGTTTTCATAAAAAGCCTGACACAGCTGAAATAATGTTCATCTAAACGTGTTGCACCAACTGTGGACTTTACTTTGCAAATAGCAAACTCAGTACTGACTGACTATGTTTACAGAGACACACCATCAGTTTGCTTATGGGGTACTTGTTCTACTTCTGTACACATCAGCACTACTAGCAGTATATTAAATATCAAGTAAAACATGTGTATCGTACTGCAGAAACCCACATTAGCTGACATAATGCTAATGTAGCAGATGAAGACCTCGCTCTTTCTGTTGATTTATTGTCTGAGACACAAAGTGACAAGAAAAGAAATACAAGCTCTACATTCCAGCCCGGATCAATGCCATTTATACAGCAGGTTTATGACAGTATTTATGGGTATGAAATATGAATAGCAGAGCAGTATGAAGAGCTCAGCCTCTGCTAGTAGAATACTGTGATGCTCCACAGTATCTGGAGTGGAAGTAATGCCCTTTGAGCTTCTGTCAGCTGCATACTAAAGAGTCTTTCCTCTGGGATCTCTTATTAGAGCATGGACAGAAAGACGGAAGGTTGGCACGCACACACTCTAATGGATAGAAACACACACACACACACACACACACACACACACACACACACACACACACACAAATACATGTCTCTAGTATTTGTGCTGCTTCTTCCTAGAATCTTATCACACGTACGCTCCAAGGTTTAAATGTGTCTGAGTTTTGCCTTATTTCTTTATTATTTGCGCCTAATTCTACTCAGTCTAATTGTTTTTAGTCTTCTTAATCCAGATCTTTCACTTGCTGGATACTTTTTAGCGATCAAGGCTACATTAGCCACATTAGACACTGGCTGTGTGTGAGAACTGTAATCTGGCTTACTCACGACTGGAGGGTAACATCCACAGGCTGGAGAATAAAACGCGGGAAAAGGAAAAATTGATCGATAGCTTTCTACCTGGATACGACCATCCAGCCTCAGCCGGTGAACGTGGCTCACACTCTAGATGCTGAATGTGCCCTGTTTTGTTCTGACAGAGCCCAGCCTACACCCCCTCGGCTGCTCATCTCTCCCTCAACACTGATTATCGGTGATTCCATAACTAGGAATGTCCGTTTCTTCAATGCATCCACACACCGTTTCCCCGGTGCCACAGCCTCTGACATTTGAAAAAAGCTCCAGGATTTACTGCCATCACTCCCATCCTCCATCAGAAGAGTAATAATCCACGTGGGAACAAATGACACAGCTCTTTAACAGTCTGAGTTGACCACATCTGATTTTAACCATCTTTTTAACATCCTAAAGCACTGGGGAAAGTCTGTTTTTATCTCAGGGCCCATTCCCACAGTAGGCCACAGTACTGGTCGCTTCAGCAGACTTCTAAGTTTTCATACTTGACTGCAGTCCGCATGTAGAGCTCACAACGTGGGTTTTAATTTAACTTCTTCTGGAATAATAGGGACAGTATCCACCCAAACATATCAGGTACTCGGATGCTGTCCGCTAACATACAACACATGGTGCCGTCTCATCCATGTGATTGACTGTTTACATCTCACTCATACCCATCGGAAACCCACTCTTCTTCTTCTGTGGTTCCACCTCAATCTACTGACCTGGGTACCAGTTCATTTCCCTATTAAGACTGTTATACAAATAGGGTTCCTTGTCCACTTTTCACCGCTAAGTAGGTTAACAAAAACAATCTTCAGTACATAAACTGTACCACTATCCCACCAACAGCCACTGCCTTCTCCATCAATTACAGCTCCCAGCCCAATTACACTTAAAATGGCACTTTTCAATGTGAGATCGCTTACCAGTAAAACTTTCCATCTTGAATGATTTTATCTGCCAACTTCTGATATTATGTTTTTAACTGAATCTTGGTTACAAAATAAGGATCACTACCAGCTTGTTGAACTATGTCCTCCACACTATGACTGTTTTAGCAAACCCAGAAACAGTGGTTGCGGTGGTGGCTTGAGTGTTTTTAGGAACTGTCTCCAATGCCATCAGTTACCATGTAACAACTTTTCTTTCTTTGAAGTTCTCCTGTTTAAACTAGATGGTCTCCACCTGATCTTATTTGCTTCAATTTATCGCCCTCCAAAGTCTATCAGCTTTTTAGTAGAATTCCCTGAATTTTTACACTTGTTTTAAAGTATGATAGAATTGTTCTCTGTGGTGATTTTAATATTCATGCTGATGACTCCTCAAACATCCATGCTGCTGATTTTTTTCCAAACATCACTACATCTTTTAACCTTAAACAGTACGTTTGTGTTTCTGTACACTTTTTAATTATCATAACCCAATGGAAGAAATCAGGTCTCCAAGTACATTATAATGCCATGAAGGAGCTATTAATCGACTAAAAAAAAACAAGGATTGCAGGAGCACAATATTTCGATAAACTTATCTCTGCCCAGAAGTATAACCTCAGACTCTTATTTAGGACCGTTGATCAGCTGGTAAATCAGACCCCTCCTTGTGCCACAGCGGAAAGTGACGCTGATTGTTAAAAGTTTTTTATATACTTCATTGAGTTGTAGAGTCCATCAGAGCATCTGTTACCCCTATCGGCACATACTCTAATATCCACCATCCACTACGGAACACTTTAAATCACTTTTCTCCCATTTCTTTGTCTGAGCTTTTAGAAATAGCATCTCATATGAAAATGTCTTCCA
>LKNJ01008028.1:0-10147 GCA_002120245.1 Maccullochella peelii | reverse complement strand
GTCTTGTTTTTACCTGCATCAGGTTTCCGGGTTTGATCATGGGGCCAAGTGGGTGTATCATGTTTCTGCTGACTGTGCGAGGTCAGGGTTTTTCGGTTTAAATAATGCATTGCAGCTCAGGAGAGGAGACAGTGTGAAAGAAAAAGACTCAGTCACCAATATTTATTTTTTCTTATTCAAATCATGCCACTTAAACAAAAATAAAACCATCACGTCTCAAGTGTGAAGCAGCTTTTTGAAGTTAAACCCAGGCCAACTCCAGCCTGGGGCAGACAGAAAACATCACAAGAGTTTGATTCCACTGAAAATAAAAAACAAAAAAACATCTTGACATGCAGTTTGAGAAGCCGCTGCCTCTTCAAATCCACTCCTGAGTATTTTGCATGAAAATGATCTGTGTTGCTTATGTGCGTGCCAGCTATGAGCAAGGCAGACAGTGAAAGTAATCAGTCACACTGCAGCTAGATGAAATACAACCTCCAACAACTCCAAACACAACATCTACGTGTAGTTTATTGAACATAAATAGAAGTGTATAAAGGAGATTTAGCAGAAGTTAGCATTGGAGCTTTAGCATTGTCCTCATAGGGGGGTCATCAGGTTTGAGCTCTGTCCTAACTCGTTAAACAAGAAATATATTTCATTTTAACAGAATACGGATCTATCTGATTAAAATAAGAAGAGACAAATGAATTAATAAAAAAAAAAAAAAGAAATGTCCTAATGTATCAGTTACTGTTTCTCCGTTAATATATGTTGCGTCCATATGAATACATTAACATAAAGATAGTTGATGTGAAAAGATGCACCGATTCACATTTTATTTATTTCTCTCTCTCAGGTCTGTCGGTGCTGCAGAGGATCTTGGACACGGCGGCGGAGCGGAGTTGGCAGGTCACCTCCGTTAACTTGGACAGTCTGACAGAACCAGCCTTCATCAAGCTGCTGGCCGACCTGGACTATAAGAAGGACTTTCAGATCATCATCGACTGTGAGCTGGAGAGACTCAACTCCATCCTCAACCTGGTAAAACACTCACTGATCCTAATGTCAATTAACCATTGTCACATTAGTCTGATATATATATATATATATATATATAAAAATAGACATAATTATCACCGTGGATACAGAACTCTCAATTTCGTACAGCGCTGTTACTACAAAATATATTCTTCAGTGTACATGTTTACATATCCAGACCTGCAACTTGTCATGTTTTGAATGAAAATATGGCACCCACTTTATTTGTATAGATCTGTTCCTTTTTATTTTATTGAGTTAAGCCCTTTTGTTTTTGGTTGCTGTTGCTGTAAATGCTGCTGTTTGATACAGTAATGTCACCCTGCCCAAAAGTGAGCTTTAAACTTTAGCTTTGTTTGGGCCAATGAGAGTGGCAACCCACTGCAAAGCAAAAGTTCACCCTTATTCATTTTCTATGGAACGGGAGCAATTCACTTCTCATGGCATTGTAGCCAGCAGTGTGTGATGCATTTCAAAACACCCACACCTTTTGTTTTATGTGTAAAATTCGACACATTAACGGCATCTTGATGCACATCAACTCCCCAGAAAGGCACCGATTTGATCACATTCACTCTCCGGATCGACACATCTCAGCTGCTGTATCCTCACTGCCACCTCTGTCTGTATGGTGGGTCTGATGTGTGCTTGTTAAGTGACACAGTGCTATGGAGTGGAGGTTCACTCGCGTTTACATGCACCTAAGTAACCGGGTTAAAGTCGGCTTTCTCCAGTAAGCTGATTTCTTAAACGTTATATATGTCTGATTTCCCAGGTAGATGTTCCTGCCATGAATACGAGTTACCAGGTTTCTACTGGGCTTTTTTGGACGTGTAAATGTGCATGACAAGGGACTGCAGACAGGGAAAATAAAAGCTGAGCAATGCGTCCTTGTATTTAAATTAACTCCATCCAAAGTCAGACTAAAACTAAAACTAAAACTCAAAGTAGCCCCCCAAAAAGGTTTGTTGTGCTGAATGTTGGACTATTTGTTAGGAAGAGCAGTAACCAGGTAACTAGAGTGAATAGAAACGTGTTTCTCTTACTTAAGTGCATGTGAACACGCTGCCAGCCATCCTCAGTAGGAGAGCAGTGGAAGAAAACGTGTAATGAAATGGGCACATCATGGCTAAGCAGCGACAACAAGCACTTTAAATATTGGTACAGGCCACAAGATTAAAATAAAAATGATCATGACTGGCAAGAGAAAGAACAGAGAGAGTGAGCGCATGCACAGAGGAAATGTTTCAGAAACATATTTTTATAGTGAAAAGGATGTTTTGCAATATTATAGAATAGGTTTGTTAGAAGCAGAGAGAGAGAAAGAAACTAAAAGAAGCCAAAAGCTGCTCAGTGTGAATTCTGTCCAGAAACAAACTATCTTTTGGGACACTCTTCTTCCTGCTGAACTCCAGCTGGCTAACAAAGACAGTATCAGGTGGTGTTTTGGATCTGAAGCTGTTTAGTTAAGTTTCATGTGACCTGGCTGAAAATATCAGGTGGTGTTCAGCTCGACTGTAGTTTGACTTCATTTGGTTCATTTAGTTTAGTTAAATGTGAGTGAAGTATTGGGTGGAGCTTTCGATCGGCTGGGTGATTTATTTCAGTGGTTACACTTTTAAATTGATGCTTAAAGACTTGGTGGAAACGGTGAAAGATTTTGTGCTTTCTGAAATTTGGTGGTATGGCAATGAACAAGAAAAAATCGATTGCCATCCCCATAGAGGCATGGCTAAAAAGACAGATAAGGCCGATGACTCCAGTAGAATCAAGAAAATATACACTTGATCCAACATTATTGTAATTAACAAGGACCACAGTTCAGGAAACTGTGAAGTTTGTTCTTGGTTTTCAGTGATGGATGGTGACACCTGCTGGTACTGAAGGTCAGTCCAGAGTGACATATCTCAACTAATCAGTCAGTCAAACCCTTTGGCCTAGGTTGTTTCAGGCCTAACAAGTCCTCCAAAGAAACAACAAAATACGTTGTTTGTAACTGATGTTCAGAATGACACATAGAAGACGTCTCTATTGGCAGTCGGTCACTTGGTCAGTCCACCACTTTGGTACGGACTGAAATATCTCAACAACTATTGGATGGTTTACCATGAAACATGGTTCAGACATTCATGTTCCCCAGATGGTGAATCAGGTCAAACTTGTCCAATCCTTTTGTTTATGAGCAAATACTGTAGCTGCAAAACCTCAGCTGGAGTTTGTGTTTGGCGCTAATTAGCAAATGTTAGCATACTATACTAAAATGGTATTAAACACCAGCATTGTCATCTTGAGCATGTTGATGTTAGCATTTAGCTCAAAACACACAGATTGGATTTTAATGGATTTTATCAGTTCTTTTTTTTTTTTTTTTACTTCATTTGGAGGGCTGTTTTTGATCGGGCGCTCTGTGTTAAATCCCAACAACAAGAAAGAAAGAAGGAAGTGGTACAGGGGATAGGAGGCAAGAAGAAGAAGAGGAGGAGGTGAAGTGGATGGAGGGATTGAGGAGGAGTACTATTCAAACAGCTTTCTCTTCCCTCCGTCCTCCAGCAGTGAGTAGCGTTCAGCGCTGCAGACCAGCTGTGTTAGTGAACGTTCATTGACTGATGCTCATTAGGAGCTGGACCTGAGAGGGAGACGAGAGCCAACACCTGCTTCCTCTTCCCCCTTCTCCTCCTTTCCTCTCTACAGCTGTTGCTCTCTCCACCTCCTTCTCTTCCTCCTCTTTATAGCCTCCTCTCTACTTTCCTCCTCCATTTTCTCCTCCTCTTCTGTCTCCTCTCTCTGCCTTTTCCTCCTCCTCCTCCTCTCTTCCTTTCCTGTCCTCTCTCAGTTGACTCATCCATCTGAGGAGACCCTCTCTCTTTCTTACCCTCTTTCTTTCTTTCCATCTCTTCCTGATGGTGAAGATGGGCAATTAATTCCTCAAAGACGAATCAGGTCTTCCAATTAGCAGCTGTTTGACACTCACAAACACACATGCAGATGGGTGTGATGAATGTGTAATGGATGCTTTTTATCATCATTAGAAACATCAGAAAAATGTAATTAGCATATCATTTACTCTGACTTTTCTCTTGCTCAGATTGCTGCTCAGAGGAGAAACTTGAAGAACTACCAGTACATCCTGGCCAATCTAGTGAGTCTGTCTATTTACTGGAAGGAACCAGAGAAACATGAATACAGTATGTGCAGAATGAGTTCAGTTAGTGAAACTTGACACTCTGGTGTGTGTGTGTGTGTGTGTGTGTGTGTGTGTGTGCATGTGCGCATCAGGGCTTCATGGACCTGAACATGACAGAGTTTCAGAAGCTGGGGCCGAACGTGACGGGCTTCCAGCTGGTGAACCGGTCCGATCCAGCTGTGGAGAAGATCAACCAGGACTGGCTGGACTTCGACAGCAAAGACCTCAAGCTGGCCCGCAGGAGGCTCAGGGTACACACACACACACACACACACACACACACAAACCTGTGCTTCTATATTTGTGAGGACATTATATTGACTTACATTCATTCTGTGGACGCTTACCCAACGTTAACCTTCTAACCTTCAGTCTAAATGAAATTAAACATCATGTTTTTTTGTCTGCTACAGCATCTGTGCTGTAAATCACTTGTCCTGTGTTCTCCTCTGAGAAACATCAGAAACCAAAAGGAAGAAGTTTATGTTTTTATAGTTTTTGTATAGTTGTCTTACCGCTGTGACAAATACATCGTCTTTCCTGTGGCGACTTCACAATAAAAGCCTTCCCGTGTTTTGCCATTTGAAGTGTTTTAATGTGAAGCAGCAGGAGATGTTTTGTTAGCATTAGCAGTGACTTAACCCAGCTCTGATTCGGCTGTAGGAGGGTGAACAGTGAGGCTGACTTTAATCAGATCAAATTACAAACAGTGACACTGGATTACATGCTGCATCGTTTCCTGTCAGTCTCTCACGTGGGAATGGTGGCCTGCACCACTAACGATGACGTAATAACTAATATATAGAGAAATAATTAGTGAATGTAAATACATTGAATGGCTATTGCTGAAAATAGTATCAGTCATTTATCATTTGTCAGTATCATCGTTTCATGAAAGTCCACACTGCTGAGCCTCATTATCATCCTTGTCTCTGACCGCTCAGTACACAGGAGCTCTGACCTACGATGGTGTCAGTGTCATGGCGACGGCTTTCCAGAACCTGCGGCGGCAGCGGATCGACATCTCTCGCCGTGGCAATGCAGGGGAGTGTCTGGCAAACCCTCCTGCTCCGTGGGGACAGGGCATCGACATACAGAGAGCGCTGCAACAGGTAAACAAATACACACAAATATACAGCTTCCACACATTAATACACATAACAGTGATTCACGCTGCCATGGAAGCATTTAGAATCAACGTGGTGTGTGTATGTTTGTGTGTTCGCAGGTGCGTCTGGAGGGACTGACGGGTCGGGTTCAGTTTGATGAGAGAGGGCATCGCGCCAACTACTCCCTGACTGTGATGGAGCTCAGCCACACCGGACCCAGGAAGGTGCTGCGGCTGTTTTTTTTGTTAAATGAGTTTGATTCTAACAGAAGTTTGGTTTGGAGTCGCAGTCTGCAGAGTCAGGAGTCGGCAGGTTTTCACTACATCAGCTCATTTCAATAATTAGCTCCCTCTTCTCTGATTAGAGGTGTGATCATCAGTGAAATCAGCTGCTGCAGCGCTTGTTTGGTATTAAAAACCTGCAGACTCTCGGCTTTCTTTTAAACTCCATCAGATATCACAGCATTACAGAATGAGTTATTGTTATAAGGTACATAATAATGCTTGCTTTGTAGTGTGAGACTTCACACAGAGGTACAGGCCTCAAATGTGACGTTTTAAAGCCTGGAATTTAGGTTTACTGTTTTGTCAACTGGTGGAATCAGAAAAACACTTTTTTGGGCAAAGGGGGCAGAGCCTTGGTGGAGTCAAGGTGGGACAAACAAGCAGCAACCAGTGTAGCTCACTGTTCAGCCAAACTAGTTCCAGGTACTATGAAGCCACAGGAGCTAAACTCAGGAACTAACAACTTACATTAAATGTCCACCCCTCGTCCTCGCTCATCTCCTCATTAAGGATGCTGGTTGAAAAAGTGATTGTATTGTATTGTTGTTTTTATTCAATTGAGAGAGAAATAAACCCCCCAGAAAAAACAAAAACTGACAGACAAGGAAAGAAAATCTGACAGAAACTTGTTTGAAAGAAAAACGGTGAGATTACAGTTGAGACAATGAACAAAGGCTGAAGACTTGTAGTGTAACCAGGGTAACCATGGTCATGAAATTAACAGAATATTTTGGAAAAGTTTTGAATATACATTCTTTTGGCTATTGTTTAAAATATGTTTAAAATATAATGTTACGCGAAATATGTTCCTTGTATTACTAATTGAAAATCTTGACATTGGCGTATGCAGCTTGCTGGCGGCGGGAATGTCTGAGGTTAGCAAGTGCTAGCAGATTGTTTATCCGCAAATGCCTGGGAAGTGCATGTTTAATAATGTTTTGGCTTGAACGACAAATATAATACGTGGCGCAAGAGATATATAGGCCTACCTATTTCAAACTACTTAAAGTTGTTGAAATGGGGTAAAGTATTATGGAAAAGGTTTGAAAATGAGTTGGTAAGAATGTGTGGGAACCCTGTGTAACGCTGCTGCTGTGTTTTCAGATTGGCTACTGGAATGAGAGGAGAGGCTACGTGAACACAGCAATCTACAAGCCGGTGGTGGAGGAGTTCTACGGTCTGCAGAACAGAACATACATAGTCACCACCATACTGGTAAGACTGGGAACACATGATGCTGTTCACAACTTACCTTCACCTCCCTGTGGTTTTATTTTCCAGACAAATTAAGCAATAACAGTGCTGTTGTTTCAAATCCGTCTAAATGTGAACACCGTCTGTCTCTGTACAGGAAGCTCCCTACATGATGCTGAAGAAGAACCATGAGCAGTTTGAAGGAAATGAAAAGTATGAAGGTTACTGTGCTGAACTGGCCGCGGAGATCGCCAAACACGTCGGCTTCGTCTACCGGCTCGAGCTGGTGGGTGACGGCAAGTACGGCGCCAGAGACGCTGACACAAAGATGTGGAATGGCATGGTGGGAGAACTGGTGTACGGGGTGAGTGGGACCAGACCTTCAATCAGAAAACGCAGATGGATAATCCATCACAGTTTAAAAAGTTGCCTTCATGTTTTTGTCATAGTTCTCTTACTTAGATGTGGTACTGCAGTTGAGAGCTACAACTTCACTATACGTGAAACGTGAAAGTCTGCCTGCTTAAAGGATGAGGCTGGCATTATTTAATGTTTCTCTTATTGTCAACAAGACTGCCTCTAAATACTTTCTGGCTTCCTGTCTGTGGCTCTCGGCTCCAAGCCCATTGGTTCCTGCTGAAGACGTACATCTTTAAAAACACCGCACACATGTATAGTTTCATGTTTAAAAAAGGCTAATTCACTAAAACAGCCGGGCACTGTAGTTCATAGTGCATTTTCAGTGGCGGATTAATCCACATTTGGTGCTCTAGTGAGTATTTGGAGTAGCAGGACGGTGTATGTGAGATTGAGTTACAATAAAAGCTTTAAATGGAAAAAATAAGACAATTGGAGAAGGAAAAATAGCTCTCTGAACTCACTGGTATTTAGACATATACAACCTGTAACGAGGGGTCGCAGGAAGACATAGCTTTGTTTTTGAAGGGTCACAAGCCAAAACGGTTCTGAACAAACTGCCTTACAGAATTTAGGACCTCTGTTGTGAATAAATCAAATCCAGAACTCAAACAAAAAGGAAAAATATGTGAATTTGGTACTTTTTTTCATTGTCTGAGCAACTAGATTTAGCTTAAGTAGATATTTACACTAGAACAAAACAAAAACAAGATAACTAACTCTGATCAGCACACACGCTCATTAACAAGTTGTACATTTTCTGAATTTGCTTGTTGAAAGTTGATGTAAGAAGATGTCAACTGAAACTAACGACTGCAGCAGCCAAAACAAAAGCAGCTAAACAGGAGGTGAGGAGATGGACAGTGTGCTTTTGTAGGCCAGACACTACTTTCCAACTGAACACATCTTAGTGTTACAAACTCAGCTTGTATTTGTAAAAATGCAAAGTAAAATTATTTTTTAATTTAATGAAAGAAAACCTGAAAAAGTCCCCTGTAGGCGTGTTAGTTATAAAATGCAGAACAAGTATTTATATGATATGTGGTGTGAAGTGAAGCAAAACGTGTCTGAACACGTGTTTTTAACTTCATGAACAGAAAAGAACAAAAAGATGACACTGTGGAGGAAAATAAGAAAAACAAAAGTAGTCAATCTGAGCTTTCACACCCAAACATGCACAAATAAACACATACCGGTAGGTGTGTGTTGTTGTGCAGACGTTTTTACTGTCGGTCAGAGAAGTTTGTGGCTAAAAAAACAGGCTGTAAAAGAACTTCAGTGATGTTTGTGTTGTATCTCTCTCTCTCTCTCTCTCTCTCTCTCTCTCTCTCTCTCTCTCTCTCTCTCTCTCTCTCTCTGCAGAAGGCCGACGTGGCGGTCGCCCCGCTGACCATCACTCTGGTGCGAGAGCAGGTGATTGACTTCACCAAACCCTTCATGTCTCTGGGAATCTCCATCATGATCAAGAAACCCACCAAGTCCAAACCGGGCGTCTTCTCCTTCCTCGACCCGCTGGCCTACGAGATCTGGATGTGCATCGTCTTCGCCTACATCGGAGTCAGCGTGGTGCTCTTCCTGGTGAGGGCAGGGGTGGTGTACGTGTTTGTAGTTAGACGGCAAAAAAACTCCTACAGCGTGCCAGTTTTGCACATTCTAGCCTTTAAATGTTGTTTTTTATCATTTGTACCTTTTATTATTTTCAATAAAACAAAGAATTAATTAAATAATTAAGTACAAAAAACAAAATAAAAAAAATAATCTAAGGGGGTTGGTATAAGCTGAGACTCATTATCTCGATTCTGCCCACACTGGGATCGGATCTGCGTCACCATCTCAACAACAGGAAAAGCTCCGCTGCACCTCCTCATGATAACTAATGACCGTAATTTGCATTTAGTTCTGTGCTGCTCTCTGCTGGACTGGAACACTGGAATGAAACACTTCACTGTGTTTTCTGTGTTGAGATTTGATTTTTTATTAATTCAGTTATTAAAGAAAATACGTTAAATAATTGTCATTTAACTTTCATTTAATTATGACACACTCAAAGGCATAAACAAAAAGGAAATTAATATAACAATGTGTGTTGTATTTCACTTTATTTGTTTTTTTTACATACAACACATTCTTACTTGTGGTTCCCAAACTTTTTAGCTTGCAAAAATGCAGTGTACATGAACTGATAATACTTGTGTACTTTTACTGCTGATACTTTAACTACATGAAGGTGATAATACTTCTGACTGTCTCTGTGTGTGTCTCAGGTGAGTCGTTTCAGTCCTTACGAATGGCAGGGCGACGACTCTGATGATGAAGACGAAACTCCGCCCTCCTCTGCCTCTCGACGAGCTCTGCCGACTTCATCCTCTGAACTTACTCACTCTCCAGGTATCTCATCATCATCATCACGTCCTGAAACTTCCTTTTTATCCTGTTTATTTTCATCCTTGAAACATGTGAAACTGGGTTTTCATCAGTCAGTTTTCTGTTTCTCAGGGTACTCCCAGGTCCAGAACCAGAACCAGAACCAGCAGAAAGAAAAAGAGACTCCAGAACACACCAATGACTTTGGGATCTTTAATTCTCTCTGGTTCTCCCTCGGGGCCTTCATGCAGCAGGGCTGTGACATCTCCCCCAGGTAGGACACCTGGACAAACACAACACCTGTGTGTCAAACAGGGGTGGAGAGTAACTAAGTACATTTACAAAAGTACAATCTTCAGGTATTTGTACTTTTACTTGATTATACAAAATATAATCAACAAATAAATGATGATGTATTATTACAGGCTAAGATAAAATAATTAAGCTAGCATATAAATCTTTACCAGCTGTAACATTAAAAGTGATGTCAACATTAATTCATCAATCAATTATTATCCAATAATATAATATACAGTGGGGCAAAAAAGTATTTAGTCAGCCACCAATTGTGC
>LKNJ01008027.1:0-10214 GCA_002120245.1 Maccullochella peelii | reverse complement strand
TGATCCTTTTCGCTTTCAAAAAGCTTCCTGCGCATACAAATGTCTTTGTATTTGTATTGTCTTTGTTTTGAGACTATATTCACGCTGTTCCAGCTATGGAACAGCGTGAATATAGTCTCAAAACCCCATAAGCGAAAGTAACCTGATCCGTGCGTAACAGGCAAACAAATTTAACAATCTGTAAATGAATACAAATGTCTTTGTATTCATTTACAGATTATTAAATTTGTTTGCAGGAAGCTTTTGGAAAGGGAAAAGGATCAGATCTGTGAAGCTCAAGTTAAAAATCTGTAAGTAAAATATACATATTTATTCAGGTTGTGATGTTTGCATTTGTAAAACTGTTTTTTTGGTTTGCGAGTACCCAGAATTACGCACAAATCTTGTTTTTCAATTACAAATCATGTAATACACATTTACAAATCGTATTGAGACTATATTCACTCCATAGACACCTGCTCTGCTGAGCCTGACAAGATGAGTATGTCTAAGTGTAGCTACTGTACACAGGATTTAGGAATCTAGAAATCTCTGTACAATAACTGTTTATTTTTAGTTCAGAGCAAAAAGGAAACATTTTTTAAGTCAGGCTGATAAATTACTTTAAATGTTCTGGTATGAGGAAGACAAAACAAATTAATATCAGTGGGTTAACTGTGGGTTCTTGCCCTGGACATTTACATGGTCTTGACAAAATATATTTTGCAAATGGTCTCAGTCATCTGGGTTTTCTTTGATTTAGACACTGTTTGCCCTTGTAATCTGACCCTGTGTAAATAAATGTTTTTAGTTTCATTTTCTGTTTTTTAGTTCTGCTCTTCTCAATACCGCTGCTCCCTGCTCCCGTGTCTCTTCAGTAATACTGAAACTATTCGCTTCCTTTCTCTACAGGGTCACATATCCTCCCTGAAGGAGCTTGTAAGTCCTGCTTACTCTTACCTGTGGGTGCGTCCTTCCTTCTCCAGCCAGCAGGTGGCAGCATTCACTGCAGATGACCAGCACATTGCTTCATTAGTGCTGAAGTATGTAGTATTAATAACTCTCCAACTGGTCGTTTCACTATACCTTACAACTACACTGTTTTAGCAGCATTATGATTATTTCTGTGTCTGTGCATTATAGATTAATAGCTGAGCAAGGTGAGGAGCTGGCAGTGGATCGGCTCAGTAAAGATCTGAAGACTCTGGCTAAGCAGGCTAAAGCCACCAAGCACAGAGACGTGATGAAGGTGTTACGTCTGGCACTCAGTGGTCTACAGGTACCGGAAGACGTCATGCTCCTTTTTATAAATGATAGTAATACAAACACGACAGGGTTTCCTGCCTGAAATTGGTATTAGCAGAGGTGGTAAGTGTTGAACTTAACTTCAAACTAACTTTAACCCAGAGCTTCACCAGCAGCTCCGTTTGTGCGTTGAGTCATTCATCGCACACCCCCAGCTGTGTGTGACTGACTGAGCCTTCAACATTTCCTGATTACAAACATCTCAGAGGGCTTTTTCTTCACGACAAACTGCTGCTTTTATTACCAACTGATTAAGCAAATGAATGATCTGTAAGCCTAGTGAGCTACATCTAATCAATTCTGGCAGCATCTCGCCTTTTGTGAATATTGAAGTGATGGTCCAAACAATGTCCTCACTCACACATAAAATAGTGCCTCTGCCTTTTTTTCTTGAAGGTTTTTATGTAAAGGGGAACTCCACCAATTTTACACATCAAAGTCTGTTTACGGGTCTTGGGGAGTACTACTGCAAATGTGAAAAAAGTTGTATGAAGCCTTTTGTGGCTCCAGAGGGAGCTGCGTGAAGTCTGATAAATTGACTCAAGTGGTGTCACTTGAGTCAGCGTCATTTGGGGCTGAAGACTACAAGTTTCTACACTACTACAAGAATCTGGGTATGGAGTTAGAAAGGAGTGAGCTTCTCATCTCTGCTTGAGGCTAGCGACTGGCGAGGCTACATTAGCTGCTACTAGCATAACACACCCGAATCTCCGACGTGAACTGTGGTGTGTGGTTGAGTTGAATTGTGGGTAATGTAGGTGCCAGGTTTTGATAATTAAGAAGAATGTGTGGAATGAAAAAGACAATTTCTCTGGTTCTTCAACGACTTTTTTCAAACCTTCCATCGTGAGTCTGTACAATGCTAAATTGGTGGAGTACTCTTTTAATAGAAGTGTATTCATTTATTTTGACCTTAAAGCCAGTGCAGACTACTAGTTTCGAAATCTCAGAATTGATGTAATTCTCGCACCACAAGACATTTTTATCCCAGACTGTTGTCATGTTGTTGTATCGGTACACAACTGACACAACCAGATTACTACAGTTGGAGACGTGTGTGTCTATTGTTTCCTCCCGCCCCCTGCTGTAATTGGACACTGCTCCCCAAGGTGCTTCAACTGCATGCACATTTTGTTTTTGGCTAATATAAAATGTATCATGTTTGAAAAAAGTCATGGTGTCTTGTATAGCTCACGACAGGATCAAGACGTGTCTCCGAGGTTCTCGGACTGGAGGACCCTTTGAGGCAATAAACAGCTGCAAGAAACCCCTGTAACTTCACTACTGTAACTTTTATGACATTTTCTTTTCAATTTCAGCCAGTCCCCATATTATTCAGTTGGAAGTTAAGTCCAGTCTCGACAAAATCTTCTTAAAATTATCATAATGAAATAATGCTTGTAAATTTAGTCCCTCATCATACTTTCAGCCTGCGTCTCACTGAGACTGACTGTACTCTTGAGTTAACAAATCAAACAAAGATTAACATGTTTGTTCTGAGCCTTATGTTTGCATAGGTTTTGTTTTTTCTTCTTTAAGAACACCAACTGCACTATGATATATTTTAAGATTTTGACTCGCAGAGGAACTAATGACATCAGCAATTTTATTATCAAATGTGTATTTTCAAACTCCACCTTAGCAAATTCAGTCATTTTTGGCTCTAAAAATTAAAAAGAAAGACTCAGACATCCATGCTGGACTGTTACAATTGCGTGTGTCCCTCTCTTTATTTCTGTCCACGGCATGACTAAGCTAAAACTCTAAAATAGCATGTTTAAAATGATAGTAATGACTAAAGCCTCAGAAATATGGAAAGAGGAAGTAGATTCTGATGGCTTTTCACAATCTGTTTTGATTGCATTACTTTTCCGACCCTTGATCTTCTCTTCTCCTTTGACCTGCAGCAAGGGCCCAGTGTAGCTGAGATGATGGTGTCTTTGGGGCCTGCAGAGATCAGCCATCGATTCCAGAAACTGCTTTCAGAGACTATTTAAAGACTGGACAGCCTGTCACCTCACAGACTGATGGGGACCTGATGAAGACAAGAGGCTGCTGTTAAAGACGTGGCCTGTACTTTGAGTTGCATGAACCACCTGGTGATTCTGTCAAAGTGAACTGGGACACATTTAAAATGAACTGCACCCCACTGATATAAGTTAAACAATACTTATTACAAATATTTTATAAAAAGAGATGAAAACTGATTTTACTCCCACTGTCTGTTTTTATTCAGTACTGTGAGACTTTACAGGAGCAGGTGACACCCAGCCAAGGATGGGAAGTACCTCGGTATTTTTATGCAAATGTTCTTGTGCTTTCTCTGGCAAATCGTTTTTAACGAACTACGACAGATGTAATAATATGTACAGTCACAAGAAAACAGAGCCAAACCAAACACGAGGAAAACAAATCACGAAAATGTAGAGGAGTAAAAAGTGGAGTAGAAATATGAAGAAGTTTGAGAATACTCAAGTAAAGTACCGGAAAAGTAAATGTACTTAAATACTTTATATAACTTGTTTACATTAGTTGATGATTTTGATGAAGGACTTTAATTTATAGTTTAGCCTCCATTTTATTATCTACCACTCCCTAGTGTAGTCAGTGGTGGAAAGTAACTAAGTACATTTACTCAAGTACTGTACAAGTACAATTTTGAGACAATTGTACTTTCCTTGAGTATTTCCATTTTCTGCTACTTTATACTTCTACTCCACTACATGTATTTGATAACTTTAGTTACTACTTACTTTTCAGATTCAGATCAATAATACAAAATATAATAAACAAATACAATATGATGCATTATTGTAGGTTAGGATAAGATAATGGGGGAAATCCCCAAACTAGCAGTGCATAAAGTAGTTAAAATTAGCCCTTTCCTTACGAGCTATAACATTAAAGTGATGTACACATTAATGCATCAATAATTACTATCTAATATATATTATTCTGAAATGGGCCATACTTATACTTTTGGTATATGTTGATGCTAATACTTTTGTACTTTTTGAATGCAGGACTTTTACAAAGTATTTATACACTGTGGAATTGCTGGTTTTACTGAAGTAAAAGATCTGAATACTTCCTCTACCCCTGAATGTAGTGCTGATGATACTGAGTGAGGGGAGGGGGTGTGTAACATACTTTGTTTTGTGTGTCAGGAGTGTGACTGGGGCGTGAGTGTCACATGTCGCCACAGACAGACTGCAGTTTGACACCTTCGCTACCACCAGAAAGACGCACGCAGATCGCCACTAAACATCTCTGGACCTGCAGGAGACGTACGGCAATGGCGACCGGTGACAGCCAGGCAACTTTGGAGTCATTGCTCAGTAAGTAAACGGGGAATATATAGAATAGTTTTTGTTGTTTTAGCTGCTTGTGTTTGCTAACTTTTTGATCCGACATAACGCTGGCTAACGCATCATTCCATATCTGAACTCGCTGCTTTGTTTGCTAACGTCACAATAACGGTCGGCTCGTGGCGTCAGGTGGGCTTGAGTACTGTTTTAAGACGTTATATTTGCGGGTAAATCCTGCATGTGTCGATTTATTTTAACTTTAAAAAAGGTAACTTTGGCATTTGCAGAAAGTTTAACTTGGAACAGGAAGTTGGTTAGACCGTGCGCGAGCGGTGTGTTGTATCTGCGCCCCCGCTCTGCGCGCGCGCGCTGTGGCAGAAGATTTGATCATCGTTGGATGAAGTTTTAAGATATTTTATTTGACTAAAAGTAGCAATACCATGGTGGAGAAATATACAGTGACACGTGAAAGACATTTTAAAAAATGCTGAAAAGTAAAATGCAGTAAAATGTACCTAAATATGAAAAGTAAAAGTATTATGAATACTTGTCTTTTCAGTTGAGGAGATAAAACTACCAGTGCTACAGTAATTGACTCTCTTTTGAAAGCCTCATATCAAAAAATGTTGGCTAATTTCCTTCAGATGTCTTTCATGCTGTCATCATCCCCTTGGCTTTCTTAAACACTTAAGATAAGGTCAAAATGTTCGTTTTCTTGGTGACTCATCATTGGAGATGCAAGATTTTTACCCCAAAACAGCAATATTTAGTCAATCTTATCATGTTCAATGGCTTATCTGAATTTTAAAAGTAAATAGTAACTCCATTCAACAGATAAATGTAGTGGAGAAAAGTCTAAAGTCAGCTAAAATATACAGCTATGTACTAATATCTTAAAATAGCAGTAAAAGTATACTACTTTAGTGCTGAAGTGATTGTGTAATTAATCAATTAGTAGATTGGCAGAAAATTAATCAACAGCCAATTTTAATTAACGACAGGCAAAATGTTCCCCTAATTTTCTGTGTAGCTCTGTCTTTTATTTTCACTTCCTCATTAAATTGTGTAATCTTTATGCATATATTTGTATGTCTTTGATATAATTGTGGCCCGTTTATAAAAAACTGTTTTCGGACGTTTCACCTGTTCCTCTGGTGTACTTGTTCCAGGCCAGGCCACAGACCCAAACAATCAGGAGGACAGATGGGACTGCATCCAGGGCTTCTACCAGCTCGTCAACCAAGAGACTGATGGGTAAGCTGAACACATTCAGTGCACCTCATCAAAGGTTTTGCTTATTTTTTATGTTCACACTATGTGCTCTCACACAACCCCACGTGGATTTTCAGATCACCTTCAGGCTTTGAACCTGAGCTGAAGTTTTCAGGGGAAACCGCTTGCATTTCGAAGTTACTTTAACGCAACTGTGGTGTTTTGAAAAAGAGTTGCTTCACATCCATGTTGTGATCACAGTTTCTCAGTTACACCATTTTACAAGAGTTAGGAGGAACTCTGCAGCACCTTTTCCCCTTTTCCTATTTTCTATATTAGCAAATTAAATGGTTTAAATGTAATGCAACGTACGTTTTAAAGCCAGCATGGATGGTAACGTTTTTTAGGTTTTCATTCATGGCGACATTACATTGCAAAGCCACATTTCAAGCATGACAATGTGTGGAAGCTATGTGACTTCTTTTAATGTTGGCGTAACATGTTCTTTGCTCACGGTCTACTCGGGCATTTTAATGTGACTTAAATCTTAATTTTCTGCTCTCAGCCCACAGGTAGCTATTCGTCTTCTTGCCCATAAAATCCAGTCGCCACAGGAAAAAGAGGCTCTGCAGGCTCTCACTGTAAGCAATCAGATTCTTCATCTCCACATTATAACACACGGATGATACATAGTTTATTTTTTTCTGTTATTACATGTTCAGTGTATTCATCTGAGAAGCAGCAAACAACTCATTTTGCCCTACTTTTTAAATTTTTTTATTTAAAAGATTTTTTTTAATCCTTTTAATAAGCTTCCTAATTTGGTATCTGTGTGGACATACAATATGTCTGTTTTTATGAGTGCCATTTCTCATGGGTTATACTGTGTATTTATGAGAGAGTCTTTAAAGGTGCGGACCATTCATTGAAAAACAAATGTGTTTGTTTTAGCCCTCGGGAAGGGTGGGCCTGTGAAGAATATCTGTGACTAACTTTGATCACATGGTTAAAGTGACATGAAGGATGTCATATGCATTTGAATCTGCTGTTACATCACACGGTCTGTTGTCCATACATTAAAGAGAGCTGCAGTGTTTCACTATAAAATGCATCTTAGCGAAGCTTCTCGAGGTTCATGAGACATTTGAAGGTGGTTAACCGCAAACATGCAGTGACAAATCTGTTGTCTCTCTTTTGTGTTGTGTAAGAACAAAAGACTTTATTCTTTCATTTTCACTTGTTGAAAAAAACTTCTGTTGGCAATTATTTATTCAGATTTTGGTGTTTTCCAGGTTCTTGAGGCATGTATGAACAACTGTGGAAAGAGGTTTCACAGCGAGGTCGCCAAGTTTCGCTTTCTCAATGAGCTCATTAAAGTCTTAACACCAAAGGTACTGCTTATCAAAGAGACAGATGTGTACTTAAAACTATCATTTAAAACAAAGTTTGCTATTTGTGCATGTTCCGATCCCATTTCATTGCTGTCATTTTAAAATCAAAGGTAATGAATTCTTTGAGCCTGAGTACTTATCCGCTCTGCTCAACAGTAGCACACATATACATGTCTTACAAAAGAGAAATCTCTTTTCTTTATCATTTGACTTACTGGCAATGTTTTGACTGAGCAGATTTCATCAGGCCAGATTTATCTAAATTTATTTTGACTTTTTGACTTTTGGTTTTAGCACCACAAATCATGAATATAATAATCATAACCTTTATTCATAGAGCACAAGTTCCAAAGTGATTCACAAAAGGCAGCAAAGTGAATTCAACAAATTGTAAAATCAAACATGAAATCTAATCAAATTGATTAGATTTCATAATATAATAGTTAAAACCACTTCCAGTAATATAAGATAAAGAAATAAAAAGACAATTCAAGTAAAATGAGAAAACTCAAGTAAAATCCGGTAGAGCTCTCGGATAAAAAACATGTTTTAAAAAGCGATTTAAAAGCTATTGGGAAAATAGAAAACAAGTGTTAAGAAAAGGAACAAGACGGCAGCCATAAATGCAAAGCTAAAGCTCCAGACATCCATTTTAATCAAAATGATATGTGAATGAACCAAAAAATCCCGCACACTATCGATCACTCCTGTCATCCGGTAAATTATTATATATAATAGTAAAATACAGATAAACGGTTAGCGAAATAGGTACACATCACACATAGTTAAAGACTAATAAAAGACTGTAAAAGTTACTTTCTGGGGAATGGCACTGATATGACTGACCTGGTTGATCTTTTCTGAGCAGTACTTTGGCGCGTGGACTCCACAGAAAGTCAAAGACAGAGTGACGGAGGTCCTCTACGGCTGGACTCTCTGGCTTAAAGAGCAGCCCAAGATTCAGGAAGCCTACTGCATGCTCAAGAAACAAGGTGTGGATGCAAAACACACACACAAAACACCAACACCTTTTCATATAATAAAATATACTATACTAATACATTTGATACTTTATTAGGAGTTTACAGATAAGATAAGCCTTTATTGATCCCCAGAGGGGAAATTCAGGTGTTCAGCAGCACAAGGACATAAATCCATAAGTACAGATAGAAAAAGAAAAGAAAGTAGTAGAGAAAGTTATATAAATAAATAGAAGTATTTAAAATAAGAATAGAAATAAAAATATAAACCATACAAGAGCAATTAAACTCAAAATTACAAGCAGTACACATGCAGTACCCACGGGTTCACGACCAGTGTTGTACTCAAGTGAAAGTGACATGATGATGACATGATACCATCTACTATAACAGCATACACCAGAATAATATATAATATGATTAAGTAACGAGACTTGTTGTTTGTCTGTATTAATATAGAATTATTGGTTTAATCTTTCTTTCTCTCTGGATTACAGTTTTTCGTGGATTACAAGCATTACAGCTTTATGATTTACAGGGCGTTACGTGCAATATCATGCACATAATCATTGAACATTTTGAATTAACCAATATACACTTATTATTTTACATACATATCTATATGCAACACCACCAAGAATGATCCTTACGGTCGACCTGAATAATTTTGGCATCTTATTGACATTTTATATTTTCACGCTTTCCTACTTTGTACTGCAAATGCTGTGCAACAATTTCCCTCTGGATAAATAAAGTTCTGTCTTATCTTATAATATGGCACAGTTATAATATATTATGGGATATCAAATGTAAGGTAAAATGTAGTAATATAATATATATTATAGTCCTGCAATATACAGTAGCATTGAAAATAAAAATCTGATATAATATAGTATTTTATATATACTGTATGTATATATATATATATATATATATATATATATAAAGGTGTGATATAAATGAACTTGTTGCTTAGCATTATGTCTTTCTCTAAAGAATAAAATCATGTTATGCTTCTTTTTGTTATTGTAGGTATTGTGAAGAAAGACCCCAAACTGCCAGACACAGTTATAATGGCGCCTCCACCACAGAGAACCACAGAATCAGTTTTTGACCAGGAGGACAAGGCCAAGGTGAGTGTTTGTGTTTAATAGGACAACTGCTAATGTAACATGAAGTTTCATCCTGCTAAAATGTTGTTTCCGTATCATTAGCTATTAGCCAGATTATTGAAAAGTGCTCGTCCTGAAGACCTGGAAACTGCCAACAGGCTCATTAAAAGCACCATCCAAGAGGTGAGGAGTGCTGTGGAGGTGATAGTCATCTTTGCAATGCACGCATTTGTAATCGTATGAATTTGGTATTAATTTGTTTTGTGTGTGTGTGTTTTAGGAGCAGGAGAAGGCAGAGAAAGTGTCAAAGCGTGAATCTGCTTTGAAGGAGGTGGAGAGCAGCGCCAAGCAGCTCCGAGAACTACTGGATCAGCACGCAATCACTGGAACGTCGTTACAGCCGAGTGACGACGTGAAGGTATGTTGGA
Organism: Maccullochella peelii; assembly: GCA_002120245.1. Lineage (NCBI taxonomy): Eukaryota > Metazoa > Chordata > Actinopteri > Centrarchiformes > Percichthyidae > Maccullochella > Maccullochella peelii. Next base: position 499 of record LKNJ01008027.1, on the reverse strand, counting down.
CGTTCTACAGACAATCGAGCAGCTGTCCAGGGCTGAACACAAGGCAGGATGGGTTTGGAGACCAGTGGGGAAGTCCTGTGATTTTTCTAATATTTCACCTTTATAGTGATAATTGTGATTGATAATTGACATAATTGTGCCTTTGTGAAGATGTTTGCATTCATTTGTGCTGTTCTTAGAACTGAACACATTGAGGCTGGTGCTGGTTTTTATTATTACCATTAACAATAATACTATGGTTTTAAGGACTAATGAAGCATTGGGTTGGTTCAGGCAGAGCGCTGAATTCACGCTTATGTCAGCTGTCTCATCCATGCTCACTATCAGTAGCTTATTGATGCACCATAGAGGCAGAGTGCAACGCATCATACTCCAAAACCACACCCACCGGAGGGGAAAACAACCAGCACCACAATATGCGACCAAGGGCTGAAACTCTAACAAAATGCCTGTAGCTAGCTAAAAACATTAGATTTCAGCGTGTCAGAGGATTATTTTA
>LKNJ01008026.1:12398-22585 GCA_002120245.1 Maccullochella peelii | reverse complement strand
GTTCAGTTCTACATACAGATGTAAAGCAGCAGTAGTAGAAATAGTATTATTGTTAATACAAATAAAAGTAATAGCAATGTGGTAGAAGTAATGCTAATAATAAGTGTTACTGATGCCATCGCGCATGTCACACAATAAGGAGAAAAGAATGAACATCTAAAATTAACACCAGTCTGTCTTAATCTGCTAATTTCATACAGCAACTTCTTGTGTGATTTTTATTATATAGCAATATCTGCTGTTCAGATTTTTATTGTCACTACTGACAGCCCACCATGGGCCTGCATTAGATTCCCCAGTGATGTTGGTACCGTTGGACCCTTTCCACTGACCTCTTGTGGGATGCTGTCATCCGAGTCTGAGCTGTCATCTGAGCCCTGTCCATCAATGCTCATCTGGAGCAGCTGGTCAATAGTGGCGTCCACAGCTCCGTTGTTGGAGCGCAGCACGCACTCAATCACCTCATAGTCCATAGAGGGGAACATGGTCTTGAAGTCCTCCATGGCCTGGTTGAACTCCAGGCGGCGGACCTGCCGGTTGGGCCTGCTGTTGTTGAGCTGCCCCTGCCCACTGCTGCTGCCCCCACCACCACTTCCACTGCTTCTGGAGCCTCCGTTGCTGCTGCGCCTGAACAGGCTAGTCATCCTCAGGGCCTGGCTGCCTCAGATGCTGTCTTTTTTGTCACCAACACAAGCACTTCAGCCCCTTCAGTCTCACTTGCTTTCCACTTTTTCCCCCACTCAGTTCCTCATTCTAACACAAAAATGGCATTGTCATTTGATGGGAGTTTGGAGTCCCCAACCCCAACACCCCACCCCCCAAATGCTATTCGTTAATCAGCTGCATCCAGCATAGCAGACTGTATGATAGGGCGCGCAGGGACTGGAATAGTCAGGTGGTGACAGAAATTATACGTCCAAGGTCCTATCACCAGGTAGAGATTAGAGTCAAAATCTACAAGAGAAGACAGGCAGTTTGTTAGTTGGAGCAAGAAACACAAACATTATATAGCTCTACAATTAAATTACATCATTGCTTCTCAACTGGGACCCAGAGCTCTGCCGATTTTCATTCTACAGTAGCTCAATCAATGCGGAGGGACTTTAGATGCAGTCCCACTAAAAGCTACTAGATGCTGGATTCAAAGAAATCTCCAGCAGCACAGATATCCATTTAAAAAGTGAAGTCAAGAAGTGAAAAAGAACAATAGAGAATGCTTGCTGGACAAATAAAGATGTCCAGAGCCTCATTAGTATTTGGGAAAAAGTAATTCACATGGAGTTAGGGGTTAAGGGTTCAGTATGCTTCAAACAAAGCACTTGTTGGATTGTCTAACCAGTGTATGAAATCCCCTTCCCCCACACCTTTCAAATGTTGGAATTTAGTTTTCAAAACAGACAATCCAACAAGCATGCTTACTTTACGCATTGATTGACCAGGTGTGTGGAATTGTGGAAGTATGCAGGGTCTGAACTTCAAACAACTACTTCAGTCCCTTTTTGTGTGCGCACAACTGAATGCAACACCATGAAGGTCTTTGAGGAGAGGCTGTCTGAATGCTTGGGTTGAGTTCAGGTTAGGGGAAACACAGATTTCACAACACAACACTGGCCCTGGCAGTGCCCTGGATTCTGCAAAAAATCAATATCGGCACCACTTCTTCCATTGTTGTCTGTCAAACTATTGCTTACTTAATTTGCCAACCAAACGGCCCATTAAAAACAACACAGTTGGTCCCACTGTCACCTTTTTATGCCATATATCTCAAACAAACTGGTTGGTAAGATACAGTGTAAATGCAAGTACCAAGTAACAAAGCCTCACAAGGTTCTTATAGTTTATGTTTTAGAAAGTTTTAGAGTGGGTTTGTAAATTCTTGCATTGCAATTTGCTGCAACATTCTTGTGCATACTCTGGACGTGGAGAAATATGGTATTCAAGAAATGTAGAGGTCTGGAGGGAGAAGCTAGCTGTAGCTTTCCCTTTTTCTATTTGGGATTCCTGCCTCTCTTCCTCACTTCCCCTTCCTGCTTCACTGGGGGTTCATTGTAGTTGGCGGCTGCCCAGTGCCTCACAGCAGTACCAGGCCCCATCCACAGAGTCTGGCTTTGATGTAAACAAGATGCCTGCCCTTGCCTCATGCTACACTGAAGCTCTCTGTGTGTTTATGTGTATGTGTGCACAAAGAACAAGAGACATTGAATGAGTGTGATACAGGAATTAAAAATAGTTGTGTGATTACATTTAAGTAATTTATAAAATTACTTGAAATAGAATTAGACCCAATATTAAAAGACAGCAGTGAGGGGGCCACTGGTAAATCATAAGTCAGAACATCATACTGATAAGTTAGCATCAATATTCCCCATAGAAAAATGTATAGCAACACACAGTATGTTAGCTGAGCTGACTGTAAGCTATGTTAACACAGAAAATAACTTTGTGCTGAAGATCATCTTTTTAATTTGATATCTGTTGTGTATGTGGTAGTGTCAGGTCTCATGACCTCCTCAAAAATGTGTTGTATTTACTTTACCCAGCAATAACAACCAAAAGTTAAAAGGCAAAACTGGAAATGGAAAAAATGGGTGGGCCACATAAGGTCAATAGTGATTGACAAATGCATTATGTAGTAGTAGTGTGGTGGTTGAAGGGCAGTGCAAGTAGACAGGGCAGTTGGGAGGATGGGCATTGCGGAGGATTATGTTAGAATGGGCAGCATTTTGCAGTCATTTATCTAGTATTTTAAAATTAAAAGCGTTTAAATAATGTTACTGACCTATACAAACAAGTTTTAATACAAGATGGTGATATAGTGTCTATCATATCTGATTTACCGACAATATGCAAGTAGTGGATCAAACAGACTTGCCACATGACCTCTGATGTTTATATTGATTTTCATATGCAGGTTTCCCTTATTTTAATGCTTTATTATTTGTGCTGCTTACCTGAAAAAATGAAATGGTAACACTTCATTTTACAGGTCTGCGAACTTCACGGTAAGTAGGTGATAATTGGCAAGTAATGTATATGAAATTTGTTTGAAATTACCCCCAAACTACCCTAAAGTTACCCCAATATTTACCCCAAAATTGATCAAAAATTACCCCAACATTATTTAATAATTATATTCCACTATTTGTCAATAAGCAGGTAATAAATAGCTGTTAATTTCTTTAATACATTTCCAGGAAAGTAATAGGAAGTTAATTGATAGCCATGATTACAAATGTTTTATTCCCAAGTTCGTCGTTTCCTGGTAAGTAGGTGATAATTAGCAAGTAACTTCTTTGAAATTTCTTAGAAATTACAACCAAATAATTTTATAATTATATTCTATTTCCCAATAAGCAGTTGATAATTGTATACCTTTGTAATTATGCCTACATTCTTTTACATGGACATTATAGCGTAGAGGGGGTCAGTTTTCATATTCACCAAGAGCGGGGCTCTAAGTTGTCCTTACATGCTTGTGATAGGCAATGAGTGTAGGCCCATTGCAAAACAGAATCTGCGGGTTAACAACTCATGTCCTTACCAGGCACAGTAATTGACATCCTTCTTGTCAATGATGGAATAGTTGAAGGTCTAGGCTTGGTGTTTCACTCGAGTTTCTGAGGGTTGAGCTCATCCTGACGTAGACGACCCATCACCCGTTTACGTGCATGATCTTATAGAAATAACTTGGCAAGTAGGCCTACCTTCAATAGGATTATGACATGTATTTTCTATCTAATTGTTCTTTCCCCTTTACTCAGACTGATATCTATACATTTTCCAGAGATCAAATCAGTAATTTAAAATGAAGTGATACCATTTACTTAACATAAAGACCTCATTTATATCTAATATTCACGTCAGGGCAGCAGGGGGTGAATTGTAAACGTTTACCGTATATGTAAGTTCTGCATAACAGGCGTGTAACTAAATTGTTGCAGCTTAATTTCAAACTAGTTTCTGCCTAATGTCTGCTGATCATGTAAGGTTAACTTCCATCTAGTTTCTGTCTAACTTCTGCTGAGCAGGCCACTAAATTGAAGTGAGTTTTTTCAGATTCATTTCAAACTAGTTTCTGCCTAACTTCTGCTGATCATGTCTGTCATGGGGTTACCCCATGCTCTCTGTTAAAAGCCAAGGGACATACAATTCTATTTTTAATTCCATCTTGCAGGCTGATAGGATTGTTGCAACTTGTGCTGTGCTATGCTAACACCATTGTTGCACTACTTCCCCTGTGCTCAAGCATCATTGTCAGTCTGTAAGGCAAGCATTAGCATTGGTGTTAGCATGGTAAGCCAGCATTAGCTAACAGTAAAATCATTTCAGCTTGCTGTGATATATATATAAATAATTTTAACAGTAATCACAACTAGTGGTAAGAAATACCATCAAGTGTTTAGTCTGTTTTCATCCATCTGTTATCACCTTCACGCAGTTTCCTGGTCTGACTGTCAAACCGGAAGTGGGATGGTCCAAAGTCATTAGTAGAGAGGGGGATCCAGAATTTACCATATGTAAGCCAATACAGAGGGGTGTTTCTATTAGTACTGCAGAAATGCTCTTTTAGGGGCCCTAAATAAGTATGGAATTATGACATTTCTGTGTCAGGATAGATTGAGTGATGTGTTGAAGTCCACAGAAATGTTTTTCTATGTAATTATTGCATATGTGAGATCTTGTGTGTGTGTGTGTGTGTGTGTGTGTGTGTGTGTGTGTGTGTGTGAGATCTTGTTCTTATTCTTCTCACCCTCATCTACCTCCTCTAATTCACACTCTTGCTGCGCCCCTGGAAATAAAGCATTTGTAATCATGTCTCTCAATTAACTTTGTATTAATTTCCTGTAAATGTATTAAAGACATTACCAGCTATTTATAACCTGCTTACTGGGAAATAGCAGAAATAATAATAAAAGTTGGGGTAATTTTCAATACATTTTGGGGTAAATGCTGGGGTAACTTGGGGGTAATTTCAAAGAAAGTACAAATACATTACTTGCCAATTATAACCTTACCATAAAATTTGCAGACCTGTAAAATGAAGTGTTACCAAATGACCGCAATGCATGATGTGGTGATTTGTTTGTTGCATGCATGTCAATTCATTTTAGATGTTTTTTGAGGCAATAGTGGCAACTGGACAAAATTGGAAGCAAGGCTGAGCACTGTGCTGTATCCAGGTTTTATTATATATCCATGGCTTCAACACTCCACACTGACCGGCTACAGCAACCTCAAAAGGTAAAAACTCAAACTCAAAATTCAACCACCACTAAGTGGAGACATTGTGTACCAGGAGAGGGCAGCACAAGGGTGATTGCCGTAGAGAGTGATGAGGAGGTTGAAGTTGATTAAAATAATTAAGCATCAGATGGGTTTACAAAACCTTCAAATTTACTTTTATGTTTGACAGGCAATTTATTATTTTGGCGGGTAAAAAAATATGCTTGGCCAGTGGATGTTTTCATCTACCAGTCCCCTTGGTTGGTGAATTAATTTCGTACACTAGGGGCAATCGTGTACATAGTGTACACTCTGGATAAGAGCAGTGGGGATGTCAAATGGCATGGTATCATTTTAAGATCTATTAGTGTCCTAGTGCCCTTAATGTGTCTCATGACCAGTTTCTTTAAGCATTTCATTACAATGCGTGTGAGAGCTACTGGTCAGTAATCATTCAAGTAGGTCACTGGAGTTTTCTAAGGCACTTGGATGACTGATTTAAAGCAGATACGTAGAGCAAGAGACAGGTTGGAGACAATAAGAAGCAAGTAACAAACAAGTTCCTTAGGATAAAACTGAACACTGTCCAGGCCAGCATGCTTGCAGGCTTATGAGTAACTAATGAGTAAGTTTGGGTTTGACAAATTCTGGTTTCTTCAAACTGTAGAGACCACCACAATACAACCAAGATACTAGGAAAAGCAAACAAGGTTTCTAGATGTCAACACACTAAAAGACTACTGTACCATGTTGCAACTTCTAACTCAGTGAAGGATGCAATTAAATATCTGATGTTTAATGTTAATGAGAATCGGCTAAGAAGTTGAAAATATTTTTTTTCCTTGTACTGCACATTTAAAGCCTCTAGATTTTTATTTGTCTACCCCTCTTTTGTTCACCATCAACATAACCAATGGCAATGAAGGCAACATCAACATTCAACCTGGTGACATATAACAGCACATGACAAGCTATCCGGGACATGAACCAGAACACTTAAACAGCTCTTTGAGGCTTTGTTTGGCTGGATTCATGACACCGATACAGAACTATAGGTCACACACATACAGATGGGAACAGCTGGATTTAGACAAATGTAGAGTCAGCCCTCAGATCCTACAGCTGAACATGATGTAAATAAAAAAAGGGATCATATTCTGCTGCAGGACAGCCAGATATTCCATGCTCTTACAATAAAGGCTTGAAATGAAGGGTTAATAAACAGTACTTGGAATAAATAAGTAGGTACTGATAAAGGATGAAATGTTTACCGGTTTCATAATAAACCACGGTAAAATTCTCGACGGTTAGTATCACCGTTTCAAATTTGAATTATCATTAAAATTGTGTTTAATTACTGCGCTTTGAAAAAGTCACAGTAAATACTGTCCAGCATTAACTCAAGTTAGCAACAGTCTTCCAGATGCAGGCGTGCATGCAACGTGGGTTTGATTTGCCAATGAAAATGGCTGAAGGCAGTAACAGTGCTCCGGAGATTTTTCAGCCTACTCTCAGCTCTAGGGACTGGGCGTGTGTCCATATAGTGTTTTTCTCCTGCAGAAAAGCACTGGCAGGGGTTGGGGAGCACTGGGATGAAGCGCTTGTGTGGTGAGGGAAAAGAACGCTGCACGTGGGTTTTGTTTCTGACAATATCTTAACGCTACGTTAAGGGGGTGACTACACAGCTAACAACAAGTTTACGACACGCTGATAAAAGCACAACACTCACCAGCAATAGGGCTGCACCTAACGATGATTTTTTTAATCAATTAATCTAAACAATTTTTATTACTTGATTAACAATTTACACAAAATAAATATCAAAAACTTTTCTAATTAACATTTCAACATTTTATTCAATCATCTTCTCTTAAAAACAAACAAACTTAACAAGAAACAAAGTATGCACTGCAGGGCGTTATTCCACAACAAAAAATATCCCGATCTCAACTGGTAATCTTCGTTTTACAGTGAGTCACAAACTGTAACAACAGTCTGTTGAGCCATTTTCTCACTCATACAAAATAAACCGAAAATTTAAAACGGCCAGATACCAACGTTAGATGACACATTGTGTAATGTTATGTTTCCATAGCAGCAGCGGTGAAGAAATTACTTTTAACATGGTTCGGATACGGGCTCCAACATAGGGATGGATTTGAGAAGTTGCCATTTCCAAACAAGAACGAGAAATTATGTTTACTTAATAGGTTTACAATGTCTGCTTTTGGAATCGCCACACCAGCAAGAGGATGAGGCAGTGCTCACAAGCCCTGGGTGCTTCTGCCCCTTGGTAGGTTTCTGGAAGTTTGGCCAATCGGAAGAAAGTGGGCTTCTGCCTTAAAGAGACAGGAGGCAAAATGCCTTGTTTTAGACCGACGATGAACTGAGGGGCTGCATAAAAGGTCCAATATAGGATAAAGGATTTTTTCTTCTTATGGCCTCCCTGTCTGGTGTGCTCACAGGTCCCGCTAGAAGCTGGTGGACGACAGAGAGACAAAAACTAAGAGCTGCATTTCTGAGTGCCTTCTTGTCAATAGATAACCTGACTTGCTGAAGAAATAATGAGGGCAATGATCCAGACTCCAGAGCAATGGATTAGAGACTTTGTCTATGACTATAGGGCATTATGCCTGACGTGGAAACCATATATGTCAGAAACTGAACTGCTGCTAAGGATTATGCATAACAGTAATGCCACCTTTTAGTAGCTTGAGAGGCACCTGTCGTACAGTGGAACAGTTAGTCAAGGTCGGCTCTATGGTTGACAGGGACTGGGCAGCTAAAAGGCAGTATTGGGCTAAGGTCAATAGTCAAACCCCAAATGAGAAGATGAAGAAAAAGCAACCCCAAAGACTTAGGGAAAGTCACGACCATCACCCCACTCACCATGTGAACTTGGTGGAGGGTGAGCACCCTTACCAGCAGGCCAGGGTGTTCCCAAAAGCAGGCCAGGGTGCTCGTGCCTACATGGGCGAGTAGTGGATACAGGCTGTACCTACACCCTGATGAAGAGAAGCATATGGAAGCAGTTAGCTAGGCCAGAAGAACAGATGACAGTGGGGGACAACCGTCCATTTGTACTGATGGCAAGTCCCACACTGCAGAGGGGATGGTGAAGCTGCCCTACGTGTGGCATGGCTTAATCTGGACGGTGCATACATTCATCATGGCTGACAGCCACCTGGCTTTTCCAGTGATCCTGGGTCTGGACTTCATGGGGAAAACAGGAGTCCAAATCAATATGACTGAACGCATTTATGGACTCAAGATTATGGATAAGTAGGCATACTTCCCTTTTCTTAACTGTGCTCCTGGCCAGTTGACAGCAAAATGTTAAGGACCTGGAGGCAGTTTCAGTAAGCTCCATGATGCCAACCTGACATTAAACCTGAAGAAATGTTCTTTCTTCAAGACTCAACTTCAGTTTCTGGGCCACATTGTCTCTGGGAAAGGAGATTGATCCGGATAAAACAGCTGCCGTGACTAACTATTCCCCTCCCACAGATGTGCAGTCACTGAAGAGGTTCTTGGGACTTGTGGGCTGGTACCATAAGTTTATACCCCACTTTGCCAACTTAGCCGCTCCTTTGAACAGACTGCAGCGTAAAGGAGTACTCTGGGAATGAATTGAAGAGTGCCAAGAAAGCATGGAGAAACTAAAAAATGCCTTGCAGGTTCCACCTGTCCTATCCCAACCGGACATGACACTTCCTTTCAGATTTACATTGATGCCAGCTCTGTGGGATTTAGGGGCTGTTTTGACCCAGTCACCTCCAGGAGGAGAGAGAGTTATGAGGTTGAAGACCCTGTTAAGAATCTTAGGGGTGGCATGGTGGCCGTCGGTTAGGAAAGATGTTTGGCAGTATGTTAAGATACGCAGTGTATCTCAACAGTACAAGCCTGGCAACACCAAGCCTGCTGGGCATCTACAATCTACTGTGGTTGTGGAGCCTGGGTTGATGTTAGGTTTAGACTACATGGGTCCATTCTCCAAAAGCAAAAAAGGACATGTGTACCTGTTGGTTGTTGACTATTTCACAAAATGGGTGGAGTTATTTCCGTTGAGAGACAGTAAGACCCACCGTCTTTGCCAGATTCTGAAAGATGAAATCTTCACTAGGTCGGGAGTGCCAAAGTACATCGTGTCTGACTGGGGCCCACAATTCACCAGTCAAATCCTCTCAGAGCTTTGTAAGAAGTGGGGAGTGACGCAGAAACTGACAACCAGCAACCATCCTCAAACAAATCTCACTGAGCGGGTCAACAGGACGTTAAAAAAAATGATGGCATCTTTTGTGTTGGGGAAAACCACAGAGATTGGGATAAGTGGTTGCCGGAATTTCAGTTTGCTATCAACAAAATATTAGTCCACAGGCACACACCTGCAGAGCTCATGAAGCCAGGGAAGGCCTCTGACTGGACCCTTGGAGAGGCTCATTCATGTTCCCACCCCATCTCAACCCCGGTAAACAGTACTGGAACCATAGCATCATATTGTGAGAGAGGTTAGGAGAAGAGTTGGGGAGGCCCAAAGCAGACCAGCCAGATACTATAATACCCACAGGAGATGTACGCAGTATCTAGTGGAAAATCTGGTCTGGGTTAGGGCCCACCACCGATCCAAAGCCTCTGACAACTTTTCATCAAAGATAGCACCACAGTGGTCAGGGCCAGCCAAAGTGATGAAAAGGCTAGGGCAAGTGAATTATAGTTGAATGGCTAGGATACAGTGAATGTGGTGAATATCAGACCCTACTTCGGGGCTTCACCCCTGAGTCCGCTGGCCTTGGGAGTGTGAAAGGATAGGTGTGTTCATTTGTTTGGCCTAAAACAATAAAATTCCTTGCAAGCTATACAAATGTAGGATTTACATTATGCTTTATTGGAATAATTGGGGCCCGAGCACCGACCTCGGTGCGTGTATATATACACACACACACATTTTTTTAAAAATATATATA
>LKNJ01008024.1:23789-34226 GCA_002120245.1 Maccullochella peelii | reverse complement strand
CCTCTCCTCTCTCCTCCTCTCCTTGTCTCCTCTCCTCCCCTTGTCTCCTCTCCTCTCTCCTCCTCTCCTTGTCTCCTCCTCTCCTCTCCTCCTCCTCGTCTCCTCTCCTTGTCTCCTCTCCTCTCCTCCCCTTGTCTCCTCTCCTCTCCTCCTCTCCTTGTCTCCTCTCCTCTCCTCCCCTCCTCTCCTCCTCTCCTTGTCTCCTCTCCTCTTCTCCCCTTGTCTCCTCTCCTCCCCTCCTTGTCTCCTCTCCTCTCCTCCTCTCCTTGTCTCCTCTCCTCTCTCCTCCTCTCCTCTCCTCCTCTCTCCTCCTCTCCTCTCCTCCTCCTCTCCTCAGACTCGTCCTCCCTGTCAGAAGGAGCAGAGTTGGATATTGACGGCCGGGTGATGAAAGGATCCAGACGGAGGTCAAAGGTCAGTCTGACAGTAGAACCAGCAAAGAAGTTACATTGATAAGAAGTGAAAGCTGATTGGTCGTTAGCTCCTCCAGTAAAACGTCTTTCTGTTCTGTGGCCACTAATCACATCATAAAGCTGATAAATGATTATAATGTAGAGAATTATAAAACACTATGGTAATTATACAGTGCTATAATCAGATTAGAAGTGTTTATAAGGCGTTATAGACACGGGCTTCATAGAAAGCGTTACCACATTTTGTTTGAAGAAATAAAGTTAGTGAAATAAAACTTGCTGGGAACCCTCTGCAGTGCTCTCAAGGACCTCTGGAGGTCTTCAGACCCCAGTTTGGGAACCATTTTTCTATCTAACTCAATAACCACATTACAAAGTGGATAAAGTTAGGGATGTCACAAGAATCAATACAGAGATACCGTAGATACCAAATCAATACCAGCAGTTTGAAAATAACACTAATACCAGTGTTGTTAGTGGTTCTAAATGCTGAAACACAGCTCTGATTCTCTTGATCCACTCTGAGTTCTCTCTGGGTCACGGTGTCTCTGTACGTTCTGTGCTGGTCCCACTCGGTCCCGCGTCTTCAGGCCAAAATGGCGGCTGCGCTACCGCAGAGCCATCTAGTGGCGGTTGTGAAAAAAGCCCCACAGTTTGGTCTCTTTGCTTCTATAATCTCTGGTAGCAGAACTCTCCAGCAGCAGCACTGATACAAGTCAGAATAACTGCAGGATTAACAGTGGTGAACTGTCTGTCTGTCTGTCTGCCTGCCTGCCTGCCTGTCTGTCTCTCAGGACGAATCCAGGTTCTACACTGTGGATCTGGAACGAGGTCCTACAGGTTTTGGTTTCTCTCTGAGGGGGGGCAGTGAGTACAACATGGGACTGTATGTGCTGGGACTGATGGAGGGGGGGCCGGCCCAACGCAGCAACAAGATCCAGGTACGTACACACACACACACAGCCAGCTGTAAACTATCACTTCCTGCAGCTCTTTCACAGTAAAAGCCAAAATCAGTTCTCTTCACTTGAAGGCTTTTACTGTGAAGGAGCTGCAGGATGTGTTTCTCTTCCTCTCACCTTTATATTTAATCTGCTCCTCCTCCTCTTCATCTCACCTGGAACATATCTGTAAGAAATATAGAACTAGTTTATGTTTAGTAGTTTTTAGTTAGCTTGTTAGCTTTGTACCAGATTTAGCTGCTGGCTAATTTCCATCTGTGGTCCCTGGCCTGTTGGAGAAGGCCCCCACACGTGGCCCCTGGTTCTGCAGTGAGCGTGTGATGTAATAGCTGTACCTGGTCTCTCAGGTGTCGGACCAGCTGGTGGAGATAAACGGGGACAGCACATCAGGGATGACTCACAGTCAGGCTGTGGAGCAGATCAGGAGAGGAGGACATCGAATCCACCTCGTTCTCAAGAAAGGAAACGGATACGTGCCCGACTACGGTGAGCCTGAAGCAGCCTTAAACACCTGCACACAGGTGACCCACTGGCAGCTGAGGATCTCAGTCTGTTTGTAGAAGGTGCAGCAGGTAAAGGCGGAGCTAGTTCTCAGAATTTCCCCCCAGAGGATCAGTAATATTACATCATCATTTATTTGTTGATTATATTTTGTTTTTTTTAATCTGAATCTGTAAAGAATCTCAAGCAGTTGGATAAATTAAGTAAAGTACCTCAAAATTATAATAAGTACAGTAGTTACACATAAGGAGTCGGTCTAGACCTGCTCTTTATGACAAAGTGCCCTGAGATAACGTTGTTATGATATGGCGCTATATAAATAAAACTGAATTGAATTGAATTGAATAGTTGAGTAAATGTACTTAGTTACTTTCCACTGTGAGTAACTACTGAAGAATAAATCACTTCCTGTGTCGACCAATGAGCTCATGCGTTGGTAAAAACAAGAGAATTAAAACTATTCAGAGAAAACTTTTATAATTTAGTAAAAATACTTCTTGAAGCTGAAATCATCCAATCAGAGCGCTCGGATCCTCTTGGTTTCCGCCTTCTGACTGTTTGACTTGACTTTGTATTTTCTCTTTCTTCTTCCTCCTGTACGTCCTCCTGCTCCTCCTCTTCCTCTTCCTGCTCCTCCTCAGTGGAGCTGTCCAGCCTGTCTCTCTGTATGACCAACTCTAAACAGGGGGAACCCTGCTTCTACGTGATTGGACGCACTGAAAATTCGCGGTTTGTAACTGAACTTTTCCTCTCATCTTCTTTACTTTCACTTAATTTACTTTCACTTCACCGTCTCTCGTCGCTTCATCTTTATGATTCTGACCTTTCGTTGTTGTCACCACTAGTTTCATCTGACAATGATGATTCATCAATATCAATATTCATGTTGTCTCATAATAACTTTGTCATGTCATTACATGTCATAATGTTATGTTTTAATATTTAAATATGTCATGTTGGTAATATGGTAGGTATGTCTCAACACAGTATTAACACGTTATTAACATCTTAATATCAGTTTCGGTTATGTGTTAACACATAAACATGTTAATACATTAACATTATTCACGTTTTAATAACATATTCACATGTTAATATAGTAGTTATGTGTTAGCAACAGGCTAATGATTATATGTTAGAGTTTTGATGTCATATTATTGATAAGCTAGTTATGTTAGTAACATGTTATCATTACAGTAGATTAACATACAGTGTGACCACAGCGGCCCCTGGTGGTCTGTTTATTTCTCTCTGTTGGTTTCAGGCCCTGAGGAAGGAGCCCTCTCCCCCTCCTCCTCTTCACACACAGAGGAGCAAGATGTGGACAGTGTAACAATGACAACTGCCTCCTTCAGCCAGCAGAGGGGAGGAGGAGGTGGTACAGGAGGAGGAGGAGGAGGAGAGAAGAGGAGGATGAGGAGAGAGGGAGAAACCAAACAGAGAACAGGAGGAAGAGGAAGAGGGTTAGGGCCTCCTGATCTGGACCTGGACCTGGTGGAGGAGGAAGCACGGGAGGAGGAGGAGGAGGAGGAGGAGAGGAGGCAGCAAGAGGAGGAGAAGAGGAGAAGTCAGACTGTCAGGCAGAAGGAGAAGCGGGACGATCAGAGGGAGCAGGGGAGGAGGAGCAGGACCTTACCCAGGACAAGTGCTCGATTCTGGGACACGAGGCTGCCAGAGGAGAGGGTGGAGGTGGAGGAGTCTGGAGGTGGAGTGAAGGAGAGGAGGAGGAGTGAGACGAAGAGCAGGAGGAGGGCGACAGAAGTCGACAGAGAGGAGGAGGAGAGGGGAGAGGGGAGGAGGAGGAGGAAGCATACTGGGAGCTCAGCCGTACCTCAGAGGGCAGCGTTCTCCTTCCTCATGCCGAAGGATGATGAGCACCAGCGTCTATCTGACAGCGAATCAGCAGCCAGCATCACCACCGCTGGGTGGAGGGAGGATTCTGATTGGAGGAGAGCCAAGTCACCATGGCAACAGGGGAACGCCCCGGGCCCCTGGCTGAAGCCGAGCTCGCAGAAGCTGACGAAGGTTCTGACTGGCAGTCGGCTCGGTGGGCGCTGTGAGCTCTCTCTCTGATTGGCTCACAGCGAGACATTCTCTTTTTTCTTTATTGGCTACTTATAAGGGCTTTTTTGATTGGCCTGCTGAGAGAAGACCCACCTCTTCCTGCGTCTTATTGGATGACAGCAGACAATTGAGTTTCTGATTGGAGGATGAGAAGTAAGCAGACTTGTTTTTGATTGGCCGGTGGGTGGGTCTTGAGGCCTCTGATTGGCCAGTGACATAACAGCTGCACACAGAGCCGCCTAATTAACCAACAGTTTATTTTTATTTTACCCATCATCCCTCAGTGCATCCTGAGACCTGTGTCACGAAGCCAGACTAGTGAGTTATCCAGCTGTGCACTTTTAACCGGCGCAGATCACCATGGTAACCGGGGTAGGTCACCATTGCATCGAGTTCAACTTTGATCTGTGAATCATCGTCGACCAATAAGAAGCCGTCCTGCCAGAGCTGAGCTCAGATTGGATGATTTACTGGAACGTTAACGGAGCCAGCTGGAAACCAGCTTCATGATGCCAGTAATCAGGATCACTGATGTTGGGCCAGTACAGGTCCTGGTCCTCTCTGTTTGTGACATCATCTTCATCTTCCTAACTTTAAACTGGTATGCAAACAACATGAGAACCTTTCAGTCCCGTCGCCTCCAGTGACGCACAGCGAAGGCGCTGTTTTGTGATTCTGTGTAATCTGAGCATGTGAATATCACTGGAATGATTTTTTATTTTTATAAACTGAACATGTAAAGGCTCAGTGACATTATTATTATCATTATTAGAGATTAAACAGACCCAGAGATGATCTGATTTGCCTGCTTGCTTGTAAAAAAGAAGAAAAAAAAGACTTTGCCCTGATGATGTAACAGAGCCATACACACACAAACAGTGCAGGTCCAGCTGTGGTTCTGTTGGCTGTCAATAACCATAACATCGCCACGGCAACTCGTCAACAGGATGACCTGTTTCTATAGCAACGGCCATGGTGGAGCAGGACTCTGCGGCCAACATGGCCGATGGCCCGCAGCTCTGGATCAGAACAAGTGCCTCATTTTATTTCAGCCTTTGTCCTGCAAACTGACACCGAGGCTGCAGGCAGAGACGCCGCCACGACACACCCCGCCACTTCCTGTTGAACATTACATCCTGTCACGTCTCGTCAAACAACGCCAGCAACTTCCATACACCACCACCATGTCCTTCCACGCCCCCCCAGGTCCTGTTAACATCCCATAGCCCAATTATTCATCAGTCCAAAACCCAAAGAAATGCAGATCAAGCATGAAATCTGCTGAAACCAGAAAATATTTTGCATTTTTGCCTGAAAAATTACTAAAATGATTATTAAATTATTAAAATAGTTGCCGATTAATTGATTAATCGTTGCAGCTCTGGTTCAAATGGCCACAGGAATGTTTTCTAGCAGTCTGTTATTTCAGTGTTGTTATTTTATGACATTTTTCCTGTTTTACAGCAGATTGAAAACACGTCTGCAGCTCAGTTCTGACAGATGCGCTAACTAGAGATGACCCGATACTGGGCTGATTTTAATAGATCAGTATCGGCTAAAATAAAGTTGATCAAACTACATTTCGTCCACCTCAGCCTGCTGCTGTAACACTGCACATGTTCAGACTCTGAGGTTGACAAAATGCACACATTCGCTAAGCTATAAGCTAATTATCATCATCAAAGCTGAGAGAAGAAAACATTCACGAAGCAGCTCCTCATGTTCAGCCGGCGCTGACATCACTTTCACTGGTTAAAAAGACAAACTGAAGCTCAGATCAGCTGTCAGTAACTAATGTTCATTCAGTGAGAAACTAATATCTTAACACACCAGATTTCTTCCCGTTATAACACTGAAATTTAGCGTGTAAAGATGTTAAAATCCAGATGATGATGAACTGGATATTTGTGGTGGCTTCTGATGCCTCTCACACACACACACACACACACACAAACTCCCTCATCCATCCATCCCATCATGTCTATCTGCATTCACACTACAACTCCCACACACCCCTGTGCTGCCCTTTAGCCCTGCCCCTCAGCCGGCTCTCTCTAAGGGCATTTGGATCTTTGTCTTCTATGCATTTTCTAAGACTGTCTGCTGGTGATCGATACTCTGATCAGCAGCTGATCGGAGGATCATCAGAGCCTGGACTCTGCTTCTATTGATGGGTCTAAATATTCAGGTTCTGGTCCAAAGACGACCAGGAAGCACCGAGGTCTCAACAGGATTTAACAGGAGGAACATCATGGAGGAACAACATGGAGGAACTTGACTGAACTGTGTGTTGGTTTAATAAAGTTACAGCAGTCGGCTGTAAACACACAGCTGACTGAAGCAGCTGGATGTGTCTGTCAGTATACAGTGTGTCTGTCTCTGTAGCTCCAGTCTGACTGACACTCTGAACTGGACATGAGTCAGTGGAGTCACCCTGAGCTAACTGTTAGCTTGCTAACTAGCCAACAGCCTCATTTAACAAACATGCTAATAGTAAATTTAGGGAGATACATTTATTCACTTTCTTGTGAAATGAGAAGACTTTTATGTCTGTGTGTTAAAGTACAGAACTGGAGTCAGGTTGTGGTTAGCCTAGCTTAGCATAAAGACGGGAAATGGGGAAACAGCTTGTCAGAGCTAGTCAAAAAGTTAAAAATAAACATCTAAAGCTCACCGAGTAACATGAACACAAACAGATTTGTGGTTTTAAGGAGAGTTAACGTGTTGGAACTATTTCTTGGGCTAGCTGTATGCCCCTGCTTCCAGTCTTTATGCTAAGCTAGGCTAACCACATCCTGACTCCAGCTCTTAACACACAGACATGAGGCTGATATCCAATTGAACATCTATTTCCCAAAATGTTGAACTGTTCCTTTAATATGCTAACATTAGCTTCTACTAGCAGTGTTAGCTTTGAGTTTGTTCTTAGACGTTCTGTCACATTTAATCAGCTCCACTCCACTTTGCTCCTCTTTTGTAGCTCATATTTACAATTAAAACACTCACAGATTAAACGGAAGCCAAATTACATCATTTTCAATCGAGCAGAATATAAAAACATAGTTTATTATAGAGTATGAGAGTTGGTCCATTCTCAACAACAGGAAGTTATGCTAACATAAACTAGCAAGCTACATAATGTTAGCTCATCATGTGGAAAACTGTTTTCAGATGGTTCAGAAAAAAAGTTTATTAAAGTTTATTATTATTATACTGTAAAAAAATACAGTTGAAATGAACAAATGTTTGTTCAGGACCAGATTATAAAAACAGTGTGTGGGTGCATCCAACTCTTTCCAAATAAAGCGCATAAAGCCAATATATAATGTCCAGATTACAGATTACAGCCTGAACGTTTGCGACCTCCTCAGCAGAGACACGTGGGCAGTTTAACCCAGAGCTGTAAACAACACAGGAAGAAGAAGTACTCTGATATTTTACTGCAGTACAAGTAGTAATACCACAGTGTAGAAATACTCTGTTACAAGAGCAAGTCCTGCATTTAAAATCTCACTTGAATAAAAGTACTAGCATCAAAATACACTTAAAGTACCAAAAGTAAAAGTTCTCATTATGCAGAATAATATAAATGATATTATTGGATAATAATGATGCATCAATGTGTTCTGGTAAAGTACTTTATATACTGCTGGGTAGTTTGTGAATTTCCCTCCTGGAGATCAATGAAGTTTTTATAATTAAACGTCATAATGTATTTGTTGAATACATTTTGTATTGATAATCTGAATCTGCAAAGTAACTAAAGTTATTAATAAATGTAGTGCAGTAAAAAGTTCAATATTTCTCTCTGAGATGTAGTAGAAGTAGAAAGTAAATAAAGTACCTCGAATTGGTACTTCTGCAGTACTTTGGTAAATGTACTTAGTTACATTCCTGTCCAGGTGTGTTGTTGTTCTCACCTGTCTGAGTGGTGTGAGTCTCGCGCTCCGTGACGTCCTCCACAGTCACCTGTCTGTCCTCAGGTGCAGCACGTTCTCCCTTCAGTTCAACCTGAACAAACTTCCGGCCGCCGCGCGCTCCTCTGACAGGTTTAACCCCTCTGAGCGGACGGTGTGTCAGCTAGACACCAGCAGACAGTCCGCGTTCACCTGTCTGCGATCACCCACCGCGGACATTCAAACACACCCACAATGCACCTGTAACCCGCGCAAATACAATGCGGGTGTGTTTTATTGCGGCCATTGAGCGGACCCGCCGGGCGGTACAAGATAAGATGGTGGAAATATTGTACTTTTTACTGCACTGCTGACTTTATAATAACTCTGAATAATGAGTACTTTTACTATATTATATTTCACTTCTGTTACTACATGCTGTTCAGGTGTTCCTCAGGAGCCGCATCATCTCACAGCTCCACAGCAGGAGCCGGACGTCAATAGATCAATAGAATCAGAGTCGCTAGTTTGAATCCCGTCCTCTCTGCTGCCTTGCTGTCCATCAGCCTCAGAGAAAAAAGAGGGGGTCTTTTATTTTGAAAAGCTCAGAGAACAGATTTTCTTTCCTTTTCCTGTTTGAAACTTTAACGATAGGCTCCTTCGAGATGCGCAGAATCTCCGGTGCAGGATCGATCTCCGGCGATCGCGCACAATGCAGCCAATCAGGAAGCAGCTAATCAGCCCAATCACATGGTGGTCAGTGCCATCAGAGCCACACACACACACACAGTTTGAGGGGGATATTTTGCCCTGAACTCAGTCTGCCAGGCCGATTTCTAAGTGAGAAGTTTGTGTTACTGTGGAGAATCATTTCACCCAAAATTAAAATGAATTGTTAAAAACCTAAATTGAAATGTGTCACTGAAAAGGAAAATGAAAACATGAGAACATTTGAAAGACTAAATTAATTATTAAAATATAGAATTGTCTTTTAGTTTTTTAATTTGTCTTTTAATGTGTTTTTATTTAAACAGACACAGAAACTTTATCTGCAGCTCCTTTTAATTCATCAGCTGATCATCACAATCAAACACGGACAAACTCAATGTTACAAAAAGTTTTAAAACTTCAAAAACCTCAGAGATCTCCAGTCCAGTTCAGGTCCAGTTCAGGTCTGGTTCAGGCCAGGTTCAGCAGCTCTCCTCTGCTGCAGATGTCAAAATAAAAGCAGGAATGTTCTTCAGCCTCCAAACTTTTACTGCTGAACTCATGAAATCGTGTTTTTATGTCAGTTCCATTTAAAACGTTTCAGTCTGCAGTGTGACGCCCCCTGCAGGCCACACTGTGAACTGACAGACGTTCCTATGAAAATAAAAATGACTGGTTCAACATTAACGAAATCAAAGTGTTACCGTGACGACGCTCCTGGAGACGAGCAGATACAGCTATTGTGTAGCTAAACGACAGACAGGAAGTCTGTCAGTGACATCATGGATCAGCTGATTGGATGAGAGCTGTGTCCTGTACATACCTGATGACGTGAGACCTGTACAGCTTTGTGAACTGATGTTTGCTTTGTGGACGCAGCTGAAGGAATTTTAAAAAAGTTATTATCAGATATAAATAAAATGCTTTTATTGACCCTGTGTTTCCTGTTTTTATTTTACGCACGTTATTGAATCTGATGAGGCTGAACGTCTGACTAGCTTAGCTTAGCTTAGCTTAATTTAGCGTAGCGCTTTAAAGCGGGTCCAGTACAACTAGCTGTGTGCTGAACTGGTCAAAAACATCAGATCAGTCTATTTTCCCCCTCACGGTGAGACCCGAGCAGAAACAATAATAGTCTGAGCATGTTCATACCTTCACATTTCAGTCATGCCAAATGTTGAATAAAACAAAACTCTTTACAGTCCAACATCACGTCCAGTCCTTAATGTTTGTGCTCTGTCAGATATTAAACAGAATTCACTCTGTAATAATGTTAACTGTGAAACATGTATCAGTGGTGTGAGGGTCATTAATTTAGACTTCAACAGCAGAATAAGTTTTAAACTCGTCCTCTTCCTCATCGTAGCATTTTTAACTCACCTCTGTCTCACCAGTAAGTATCCCGTCGTGTCCAAATGAAGCTGTGAGGAACTAAAGTAAAAGTGTGAATGACAGAAAGCCGTCACTCTGACAGACAGACGAGTCTGAGAGGAGCTTTAGAAGACGATGCAGATGAAACCAGGACTCACACAGACCAGAAGATTCAGGCTGTCGAAGGTCACTTACTCTTTAAAGAGTTGCAGCCATCTTCGACTCAAGTCTAAATAATCAACCCTAAACCTAAACTAAATTATAACTCGTTCGAAAGCCTTGTTCTTAGTCTTTCACACCCAACCTGGAAAACACTACAGCCACTTCTATTTGTTATAGTGTACCGCGCTCCTGGACCGGATTCTGAATTTTTATCTGAATTCTCAGAGTTTTTAATCAGGTTTAGTCCTTAAAACAGATAAAGTCATCATTGTAGATGATTTTAATATTCATGTGGATGTAGAAAATGATGCCTTAGTGCTGCGTTTATCTCATTATTAGATTCGATTGGCTTCTGTCAGA
>LKNJ01008023.1:0-10275 GCA_002120245.1 Maccullochella peelii | reverse complement strand
CACACACACACACTAAACATATGTGTATATACGTTTTCTGCTATTTTCTTGATTTTATGAAGTTTTTTTAATGTTTATTTTTAAACATTTTTATTATTATTTGTGTTTGTCACACCAACATCAACACACACACACCAACATCAACACACACACACCAACATCAACACACACACCAAACTTCGACACACACTTCCACAGTCTCACATATGTATATTTAAGGTTTTTTTTGTTATTTTCTTTATTTTTATGAAACCTGTTTATTTCTTATCTGTTATTTTATTATTCTTATTATTATTCTAATTTCATTATTATTTGACGCTTTGGCAATATTGTTTCTGTTACATTCATGCCAATAAAGATATTTGAATTTGAATTTGAGAGAGAGAGACAGAGAGAGAGAGAGAGAGAGCGAGTGAGTGAGTGAGTTCAGGCTATCAAGGAAAAGGCAGCCAGCTGTTTCAGCTCAGCAGCTCCAACACAACTCAATCACTGAAATGGGTAAGTGGTGTGTGTGTGTGTGTGTGTGTGTGTGTGTGTGTGTGTGTGTGTGTGTGTGGATGATGGAGAGAAAGAGAAGTTGTATCAAAAGTCAGTTCACAACTCACAGCTTTGAGTGCAGAAGATTGTTTTTATTTGATGTTTTTCTGCTCAGCCTGTCTGTCTGTCACGGAGAAGTTACTGAAGGCTGATACCGGTATATACTGTATTTCTTGTACTGACGCTGCTTATATAACAAGCCAGTATTGAAAGTTAACAATTGCAGACAGTAAACTTGCCAAATCCCTATAAAAGAAACATTATATACATTACTTTACAGTTCTCATGTGGTGTTTCCCTTAGAACTGAGTCTTGTTAGGTTAGGAAAGACGGAAAGCGTTAAACTCAGTGAAACTAGAGTTAGACTGAGTCTATTTTTGTCTTTGAGTAAAAATCTCTCATGTAATGGGGAAACCTTTATTAATTATGTTTAGATGTGTTAGTCCATCTCGCAATACATTCTGACTTCCCGACCCTGTCTGTGGCACTCATTGGTTCCCACTGAAGATGTAAATCTTTGAAAATGGGTCATAAATGTATCATTTTTTTCAAAAAATGCTATTATTTCCTAAAACAGCTGGGCACTGTAGCTTTTAGCAAACGTTACTCAAACAGCAGTAAAAAGTGCATTTTGTTGGGGACTATTTTCAGCGGCGGATTAATCCACATTTGGTGCTGTAGTGAGTATTTGGGGCAGCAGGACGGTTCATGGTGATGAAGGAACATGTCACCCAGTGCAATAGTGTGGCTCCACAACAATGGAGGTCTATGGCTGAGAGGAAGAAGATATATCAGGCTGTGATACGCACACTGTACTTATTAGTAGGGTTAGGGTTTCATTGGATTTGTTGACAAGACAATCAACAACAATCACAAATATTATTGAAGCCGTTGTGTGTACAATTTGAACATTTCTGACTTTAGCCACTCCTGCTGTTATTATCATAAAGACACCGTGGCATAAAGAATGGCTGAATCCAAGTGACTTTGAGTTTCCCCTCACTCTTCATCTAGCTACCAGCCAGTCAAAATGTCCACACTTCAGTTCATGACAGTACAGGACAGGTGAGGATAATACACCATGCTAACATGCTAAACACGAGCATAATCTAACAGGGAGTAAATAATGACACAAACACACACTCAGGCAGAGCAGGGGGTAAAACAGGGCTGTTAGAGCGAGGAGGAGGCGAGAAGGAGGAAGAGGAGGAGGAAAAGGTTAAGTGGAGGGTAAACACATGACACTCCAGTTGTTCTATTCACAGCGGTGCTTCTATGGCTCCCTGCTCTCCTTCACTCTGCCCTTCCTCTCCTGCTCACGTTCATCGTTCCTGTTTATTCTCTGTCTGTCTCTTTTCCTCTGTGTATTGATACTCAGACTGGTTCGCTCACTGATCAGTGATTGATTGTCATTCAACAGAAGCCTCAGGTTTTTGTCCACAGGCACAAATCAGGTCTAAAAGCCAAAGTTTAAACTCAGTGGATGACACTGAAGTTAGTGGTTACAAACACATTTAACCATTTAAAGCCCACTGTTGTAATATTCCAACTGTTTTAACCCCCTAAGACAAAATGTTCCTGCCCTCTGTGCCCTGCTGTTTGGGCCCCTGGCCAGACCATGCACCTTTTAATGTCAAAGTAAAAACAGATCTCTACAAAGTGTGGGAAATTAATTGTGTTAACTGTTAGTTTATCTATATACAATAACTGTAACATATTCTCAGTATATAAAATAACCGTAATGTATTCTCACAATATACAATAATGTACTCTCACTATGTACTCATAAAAGATGAGGCCCTGCATGTGTGTGGATGTGAGTGAACGTGTCAGATTGCGTGGGGAAATAACAGGATGAGGCAGAATGGGAAAAAGAGCAAACTGCTGAGTTAAAGTCCAGGTTGACCCGAGCAGCGTTTGTACCATGCAGCTTGACTGTATGATCGCACACAGGTTGAAATTCCTTACAAATAAATAAACACAAACTACATGTTTGCACAAGTATTTTCGCCCTCCAAGTCAGCCTGTAGTAGAAGCAGTGAGTCTGTGTCAACAGGCCTTCATCAGCCTTGCACATCTGGACATTTTAATTGTCAGTAAATCTGTTTAAGTATCTAATCTGGTTGACCAAATTAAGACAAGCCCAGTTTTTTAGTAGTTTCTGGAATAATCTTATATAATTCTTATAACTGGACCGCTGCAGTAAACTGAGTTATATATAGCACATATAGTTATTATAGTTCATGTCCAGTTTTGTGTATGGCTCTGTTTGTCAACAGATTATCATTAGCATATCTCAAATATTTATATTTAAAAACTTTATTAGAATGTTTTAGCAGTACAGGAACACACACACACACACACAACGCCTAAGTACAGGGGTAGAAACTTGAAAGCACTCATCGAAGATGGACAGCTGGCTGAGAGGACAAAGCAACCTTTTGGTTCGGGAGCCTCAAGACAATTCGAGCCAAACAAATCACATTAAGACTTCACAGCTGCGTCCAACCGAGAGCTGAAAGGAAACTTATGAAAAACAGCCTTGTCTCACCGGCCCTGTGCAGAAAAGTGAACCAACAATATGTCCGATTTTCAGGATATTAAACTCAACAGGCTGTGTGATGCCTGCACACACACACACACACTCAGAATATACACATCACACCTCCACATCAGCTTTTTCCATCAGCAGTTTCTCCATCTTTGCTCCCTCTCTCAACACAAATACAGCTGACATTTGAGGACAGACAGAGAGAGAGACAGAAGTGTTGACTGATAGAAAATGATAATATAACCACATAATTCTTATTATATATATATATACAGTGGGGCAAAAAAGTATTTAGTCAGCCACCANCCCTCTCTCAACACAAATACAGCTGACATTTGAGGACAGACAGAGAGAGAGACAGAAGTGTTGACTGATAGAAAATGATAATATAACCACATAATTCTTATTATATATATATATATATATATATATATATATGTTTACTTTATTTGCTCAGCCTTTATCAGTTCTAAATACACACACACTCATACACACGTGTGCCCTAACCAATCTTAGCAACAATAACTGTCTTGCATATTATTATTGTATTATTGTTTGAACATTTTTGAATATACTTGTTTCCTTTTGTTATGTTTGTCTAGTTTACCTCTGATTGAATGTACACACATGTACATGTATGCATATGAACTGTCCCTTTGCACCAATAAAGTAAAATAAAGAAAAAAGAAAAAGAAATAAACAAACATAACTTATTTACAGAAAAAGATCATAAGGTGTGAATATTAGTTGCATCAGTAACTGGTGAAATGTATGGATGAGCTTAACCAAACCAAAAGCTGAATGGTGTGGACAATGTGTATGTTTACATGCACAAAATAAAAAGACAATATTCTTGCTAAGCTGTTTACATGGCTAAATGGATAATTCCACTAATATTCCCGTTTTCGTGCATACACCGATTAACATAATGATGTACATCAAAATATGGAGAAGTGGAACAGCTGGAGCTGCTTGAGCCATTTTGCTTCTTTGCGTAAAAATAGTATCAAATTAGTGGAAAATTAGTGTCCATGTAACTAGTCACTGAGACCATGCTGGTAGTAATAGCCTCGGTGGAGGCCTACACAGGTGCCACCACATCACCTTAACGACCATCCCTGACTGAAAGCTCCTGCAGGAACCAATCGAACCACTGCAGGCAGAAAGGGAGGGGTCGTAACACACTCGACAGATCCTGCGCGTTTGTGTGTGATTGTTTGATTCATTTTGTTCTGCTATCTGCAAATCTTGGATACATTAAAAACCTGCTTTTGCTTTTGTACATAATCCTTATTGGTGGAAATGAGAGCTCTGAAGTGGAGGCGTACTTGTCACTCTGACGATAAAGCAAACAAATGAACTCCCTCCACATCAAACAAAAATATATGTAATTGAAAAGTGGAAAGTGTCTTCTGGGAACTGATTAGTATTTGGGTAAGTTTTTATTCTTTCTTGTCAGGTAACAGCCATATGTTATGCTTCCATGTGAAGACAAAAACAAAGAAAATGCACTTTTTAAGATTTCAATATTGCACATCTGAAGTTCCTGCTGGACAAAGAATATTTTATAATAACTTACAGAAACTTTTCATAAAGTCTGAAGCCACTTTTCAGTTATTTATGGAACTAAATGGAAATACTGTGCCAAGCCTGTGGTTACTTTTTCAACACATGCATTTCCATCACTGTTTATCACATTTTCCGTTTTAATGATGAAAAAATGCCACTTCAAGAGCGTGTAAAACTTTCTTGCAGCTTTGAAATTTGCCATTTCCCCTCCACTTTTCCGAATTCACCACATCATAATTGGCAAAAAAATTCCTTGGATGGAAACCAAGCGACAGAAAGAGAAAGAGAGAATCTCAGAAAGAAAAGGAGAGATAACTTGAAATGTGGAGAAAGGGGAAACGGGGAGAATTTGAAGCATCTGAGAGTTGGGCCGGCTAATTAATTTCCCAGTAGTGCAGCACATTTGCTGGAGGCCATGTAAACACTCTCCTCCCATCCGTAGCATGGCTTTTAAAGGGATCAGCTGTCTATTTAGCTACAGATTATCGCTCTGTGGGTTTATCTCCTACCCTGAGAGCAAGGGAGCAGGGGAAGGAAGACGAGGACAATGGTACAGAGGGAAGAAGGGAGATAAGAAGGATGAAAGGGCGCAAATGTGAGGAAGGGGAGTTGTGAAGGAGAGAAAGGAGAATAAAGAAGAAGAAAATACAAAATAAGAGAAGAGAGAGTGAGGTAAAGGGGAGGGGATCAGACTGTGGAAAAGGAGGAGAACTAAAAGATCAAATGAGGAGTAGAAAGCAGGTGGAAAGTTAAATAAGGAGAGACAAGAAGAGGAGGAGAGTACCAAAAAATATATACAGTGTACTTTCTCATATGTACTTCTTACGTAAAAGGCTTTGGACTGTGTTGTTACATAAGACCTGGAGGAATAATGAAGGCGGTGATCTCACTGGCTTGTTCAGACAACGGGACTGGCCAATATCCTTTTAACAATCCAAACTCAATGTTCACACATTTTTCAGATCGTACCTGGTCATCCATGCATGGAAAAAGGATATGGATGGATTTGTGACACTGTTAGTCTTTAACATATCCAAATAAAACCACAGAGAGAGAGAGTTGTCTGATTTGGGAACAAGGATACATCATGATGTCCAGCTAGATGATGGCTCAGCAGTTTTCCAACATACTGTATCTATTACCTCTGCATCCAAATACTTTCCCTTTCAACAGGGACATGGTAACACAGTTTGACTGGGTTTTGTTGGAGGTATGTTGCAGAGCAAGCTTCGGTAGCTTTCAATGCAAGCAGCCTATTTTGTGCAGTGCAAACATGGCAGATACGCTAACAAGATGCCCAAGTTGCTCAAAGTTTCAATGTTTTTTTAAGGTTTGTTTTTTGGGGCATTTTTATGCCTTTACAAGAGATTTCAACAGTAGAGAGATGACAGGAAATAATGGGAGAGTGATGGGGAATGACATGCATTAAAGAGCTGGAAAATGTAGCTGGGGAGAAGGACGTCTGGATAACCATACTTAACCTACTGCCACCCGGAAAAGCGGAAGAAGATGGATTGATGGATGGATGGATTTATATACATTCAGGAGTGAATTTCATGCTTCCTAACCTGTCTCTACCTCTCCCTATCCCTACACAAAGCAAAAAGTCAGACAGAGAGAGAATAAGAGAGAGGAGGAGGAGATGGGAGATACTGCAGAGAGATGCACAGAGAGACTCATAAAAGGACAAAACTGAGCAAGGGACAGGTAGCAGAGAAAGAGAGGGGCTCTGGTTGGAGCAGATGTGCCATTTTTCTATCAAAGGCTCCCTGTACAACAGGAAATGAAAGACAACGAGATTGAACAAACAAATGGCAGATAAACAAACAAACAAACAAACTGGTGCAAAAACACATGCTGCAGGGAGCTGGGGCAGCTGGCATCCCTCCATCTGCACCCGCACTCCTCCATCCATCAGTCACACCTCGATCTATCAGCTACACCACCATCTATACCCATCACAGTCTCAGTCCATCATCTACAATGTGCCCCAGTTTACTCCTTTATTATCTCCCCTTCATTTCAGTAAGAACAGGAAAGAAAAACAGACAAACAGCAACTCCTTCTTTACACAGGAACTAGAATAGACCTGGTTGCAGTATGAGTACTCATGCTAGCAGTAATTTTAGCAGTAATAACAGTAGTATTTGCATTAGCAGCAGTAGTTTTACGGTTGCTTTTAAGCCATCCTATTTCTTTAATTTAAACTTCACTGACCAATCAGTGGGTCAGTCTTTTCAAACTCTTTATGCGCAGTTAACTTTGCTTAAACCCACAGAAGTTTATTAAATTCCAGTGGAGATCTCAATTGTCAAGCTGACTTTGAAGTAAATGTGCATAAAATTGTGCACTTCTGGTATATGTTTTCACAAACATTTCTGGTATATATTTTCACCACTACCTTATAGGGTAACCTTCGAAATAAAGCTCCCTCCGCAGTCCCTCCATGTTCATTAATACAACCGATATGTCATTTTTACTTAAACACCCAGACCCAAACTATCCTTCAAGCTATCATGCTCTTTTTCAAATCAGCGCAGATTTAAAAACATTATCAAAAACATCCCACCCCACAGTTCTCATAAATGGTACCACTTACAGAGCTTCACAGTTCACTGTGGAACCAGACGAGGATGCCCACTCTCACTGTCTTTGTTTGCCCAAAACAATAAAAGTTAACGAATTCAGGACCCCAATGGACCCCAACATAAAATCAACCTTTATGCAGATGACTTATTGTTTTATCCCTACACGTCATTAAATGAAACTTTTAACTTATTTAGCAACAACTTGGATGGCTGTTAAACCTGAGTCTAGATATTCCATCACAGATATTCCTTCCTTCCTTGCCCTTTCATTCCTCCCCTCCATCTCTGCTCAGCCTATTCCTTTGTTTTCTTCTCCTTTTTTTTCAAGTTGAACTCTTACCTGAAGCTTAGAACTGAGTCAGGGGATTTTTCTTGACATTTTCCTTTTCTTTTCTCCTTCTCTATCTACTTATTCCTTCCTCCATCTGGCTGTAGGCACTTACCCTCCCTCTCTCCTTGTCCCTCCCTTAACCCAACTCTCTAGCTTAGCTTTCCTACAGTTAAATTTTTTGGCCATTTATCTGACAGTTTATAGAGTCACCTTTGGCAGGTGTGGCAGTTCAGTTAATCTTTTTTGAAGTTCTTAAATGGACAACATTACTAGAGATGTTATGGGGGGGTTAAGACCATTGTATGTAACAAAGCTGCAGTGTGGTACCACCAGCAAAGAAAATGTGAGCACAGTGTTGCAAGGTGCCAAAAACCAAATAATTGTATAAGGCTCTAAAATGATGAAAAATGATTCAGAATGGATAAATCTAGTGAGTGATGCTGAATCATGACACCAAACCATCTGAGGAGAAATGTTTGGAACCATTTTTGATTCATTTGACACCATATATGGCTAAATTTGAAGCAGATCATCTTAGATCTATTTCACATGTAGTACTGTGCTTCTCTGTGTGATCTGCAGCCTCAGATGAACGATGATGAACTGATGATGATGATGAAAGTCCACGCTCAGTGGGAAACTGTGCTTTTCTTTGACTTGTTTGAGTCCAGGGGGAATCATGATGCACATAGGGAATATTTCACTTCCCTTGTTTTCTATATTCTGTCGAGACCATTAAAAACAGGCCTGTAGTTTTACACTTATTTATACGCAGCATCGTGGGGCAATTTGCGTCCACTATAAGATGCATAAATTCTCACTAGACTTTCAAGCAACACAAATGACAAACACACTACACTGTGGACTATATACTGAACGCTGAATTTCAGGCACACTTTTTTTGGATTTTCTGGGGACCGTGAATACGTACACCTCATTTCAGAACAATCTCAACAATTTTTACACATAGCTTTGTCATGCAGGATCTGATATTAATGGGATGTTGGCAGCATGCTCCTAAGGAAAGAAGCATGCAAAACCACACTGACACATCTCCCCACCTGAGAATATTCACAACTCTGAGACGACACGAACTTCGAAACTTGGCTGGTATTTTTAACTTCGACTTGAAAATTCAAAATGATCAATTTACAAACACTTTAAAAAAGTTGTTATGCAATTGAGCACTCAAATTCATGATTCAAGCTGAAAACCCGTTAATTATTCAGAGAGATTAACAGGAATTCACAGTATGAAATTCATAATTATGATGGTACACACATGCGTACAAGTGCACACACACACACACACACACACTCTCTCTCTCACTCATTCATAGATGTTCACACATGCTCTCAGAGTGGCATGTAAATCTCCGCCGGGGATTTGGTCCTCACTGAGAAACACGATGTGGTTTTATTGGTGTTTCAGGAATCCACAGAGAACACTTCCCACAGGAAACACTTCTACACTTTTTTGGTGCATATCTATAATAAATTGTCCAATCAAAGAATGTGCTGACGCTCTGATATTCAAATTGAGCTTGTTAAACCCCACACTCTTCACTTTATTTACTTTTTTTTTTTTTCAGATATTTCCATGTTGGTGCTCTCAGTTGATCTGATTGGTTGTTTCCCTCCTTTTATACTTTCCTTTCCCTTCAATTTCCTTTAAAAAAAAAGGTTTTATCTTTAAACGCACACAATCCTTTATCTCATTTTACCACCACCTTCCTACCTTCAGTTCTTTCCTCTTGCTCTGAGCTTCTCGCAAGAGCAGACTTTGTGAACTATTAAAAAAACAACAAGCAGGTATTGTCTTTTATCGAGCTTATTTCAACATCTGTGAAGTGAAGCTCTTATCTCTGAGTGACTGCAGCCTGAAGCAATCTCTGACAGCATACTAAGACAATTCCACTCAAACCATTTTAAATGAGCTTAAGGCTAGTTAAGCTCATGACTGTTGGCTTTAATAAATGACCATTTTATCTACAAATCAAGATTCCTTTGTGTTCTCCCACATCAATTCAAGGTTTCTGCATTTTATAACATTTAACAAAAGTTGTGGAGGGGATTATTCTGATAAAAAGGATTTTGGACATTGTGTGTGTCTGTTGCTGTGGGAACAAATGCAAATCAGTCAAGTGGGTTTTTACTCTTGAGTATAATAGATGCTGAATTCCCACCTGCTCAAACACTGCAAGCTGTTCTGGATAAGAGTGAAGTGGCAATAAATGGAACAAAGCAAAACAAAGCAACTCTTCCCCCAAACTACTTACAAGTCTGTAAGTTGTCTGTAAGTATTTCTCTGTATTTTCCTGTTCTCGACTACATTTGAACTTTACAAAGAAAATCCATCTTTAACTCTTGAATATTACCAATCTGTGGTTTGCAGGGCATCTAAAGCCACTATGTGTAGACTTTTTTATGTGATTATAGCATTATTCAAATCGGTATAAGTTTTGTGAGTCTTAAATAAAGTTGGTATCGGTGTGCAATGCTTGTGTCATTACTACCACTGGATGGCAGTAATATAGGAAATCCTACACATTGTGGTTTTTTAAACGTTCCTTTGCAGACAGGAAAGTTTTCTTGATTCAATTCAATTCAGTTTTATTTATATAGCGCCATATCATAACAATGTTATCTCAGGGCGCTTTGTCTTAAAGAGCAGGTCTAGACCGACTCCTTATGTGTACA
>LKNJ01008022.1:0-14976 GCA_002120245.1 Maccullochella peelii | reverse complement strand
GGTCGGGGGGCAGACACCCTCTCTATGGAGTTTAGGCTGGGTAACTGCCTAGTGTCATGGACAAAGTATTTTAAACTGCTTGATCTTGGTCCCATTCTCTTTTGTTTGAAGTAGGTTACTGGCTGACTCATTCACAGTATGTTCTGTGACTAGACACTGTTCTTTAGAAAACAGTGACTGGGGTCATGGCCCTTAGATAACTGGAACCTGCAGTCAAGGTGAGAAAGCTACAAGTAATGGACTCCAGCTATGAATGAATTATCTATTTGTAACAATTGTGTGACAGCCCATCCCTTACATGCTCACTTACTGTGCATAAGAAGTAGACACAGAGTTTTTTTTTGCTCTTTGCTGTGGAGACCACTGATCTCTGTATGCTTGGAATCCATTTGCAAATGTATTTGTATTTTGCCTTTATTGATACAGATTTCCACTACACTTGACACTCGTCATTCCTGGTGGACTTCAGCTTAGTTTGCTGTGTAACGAAAGCAGCAAAGCTTGTTAACTAGCTCACATTAGCTGTAGTTATATGTGCTACATTAAAGCATTGCAGAAAACAAAATCAGTAATGCTAGCAAACTTTACACCCAGGTGGATGACTGAGAAATGAAACATGAGATGATAATGTTCATCTGTTCTTTAGTAGTGTGAGAAAGACTGCTCCACATCGACACACTTCAAGTTCGGAGGAAAGTGACTCCCATCCCAACCACTGTTGTCGAGCATTTTGAGGAGTTCATCTGAAAGGTAGCTAGCTGACAAGCTCATTTTGTTACATTTGAATAGATGGTAGCTGCATTTGCTTCTTAGATATCAGAATATTTAGCTAAATGGTTTCTTTTTGCCAGGGAAGTTTTTTTTTTTCTTTTCTACATGCTTTTTGTTTCAGTGCATTCACGGCCAGACCAAAGTTACCTGATGCACTGATTTTGAGCCCCAGGTAATCATAGTGTAGGGTGTGATCTAGGTGACTGTTTCCTAATTTAAACTGATATTTGGTTTCCTGAGATCTGGGATTCTTTTGGAAGATCATGATTTTAGATTTGTTTCTGACAATACTGCTCCAGGAGGTCCAGGTGCTGCTGTAGTCCTTGTTGTGTGGATGACAGCAACACCAGGTCATCAGCATAGAGCAGGAGTTTAACTTCCTTATTGTTAATGGTTAGGCCAGGGGTTCCAGACTGCTCCAACAGTACTGCTAGGTCATTCATGTAGATGTTAAATAGAGTTGGAGACAAGCTGTTGCCCTGAAAGACGCCTCTCCCTTGAGTAAAGAGATCTGTAGTTTTGTTACCAATTTTGACTGCACATTTATTACTGACATACACTGACTAAATTATGTCATAAAGATTACCCCGTACACTGATCTGGAGAATTTTAGAATATAATCCCTCTTGCCAAATAGACTCAAAAGCCTAATTAATAACAATAAAACATGCAAAAATTGTATCCTTGTTTTTTTGGTGTACATTATGATTTATTAGAGTGTGTAGAGTGTAAATGTGCTCAGCAATGCAGTGATTTCCTTTACTCAGGACATTGTGTTCCATAAGGAAGGCCAGCATCTGGGCATTGATAATGCTGCAAAAACCTTCCCCAGATAACTGCTCACACCTGGAAAACATGTTGTTTACACTGTGGTGGCCTCAAAACCTGCTCTGCATATCTAAATGAACATGTTGTTCACCAGAACATGCTGCTCCAGGTCAACTTCCTGCCCCTGGATGAAGCCTTGGATGATGATGCTGCTTCTGGGTCCATGCCTGCCTCTAGTGTGACTAATGTCCCTCCTACATCTGATTGGCATGAGACTAAGATGTCTTGATTGGAAACTGCAGCTGCAATGGGTGAGCCATCTAAAACAAGGCCTGTTTCAGCTCAGCTGCTATGTTTCAGCATATCTGTCCTGATGCCATCAGGTACACATGCTTTGCCAGATTTGAGTTTTTTTAATGCTGTTTTCTATTTCTCCTATTAATCAAGGGGGTTCTGATTATTTTAGATTGTTGATTCAAGGATTGTCAATTTTTCTTGAATTTGTTTCTGTTCATGATTGAGATTGTTAGGTAAAATTTGCTCATGTATATTGTTTTGTAGGGCCAAGTTGTCTTTTTTGTTGTTTAATTTGTTCCATCTCTCCCATAACTATAATAATCATTAATCAATAATAATTGTCTTATGTTTTATTATCTGTTTGTATTCTCTCAGTGTTTCCATATAATTTTGTGTCAGGTCTGTGTTTTGTGGCTGATGGTGTTTTAGGTTGGACTGCTGTCTTAATTTTCTTCTTAAATTTTTGCAGTCCTTGTCGTACCACACTTCCTTTTTCAGTCTCGGTTTAGATGCAGAGCTGTTCTTTGTAAGACCTGCTTTACTGGCTGATTTATGATAAATATAATTTAGTGGTTTGGTTGAAACTGTACGGATAGGAATGCGTTGATTAGATCAGTGATTTCAGGTGAAGTGATTACATTTTTAAATCTAACTTCACCATCAGGAGTCCATTTATATTGATTATTTATTTGATGTAGTTTACAGGGCTCAGGTTCTGTCATTGTCTTATACGGTTGGTTTAATATATACATTTATCTGGCAGTGGTCTGATAGTGGGGTCTGTGGTGTCTGACAGTGAATGTACTAATGAGAGAGGGGTCCATGTCAGTGATCGACTACACAAGTCCCAAGAGCTGAACAATATGGGGTGCCCTGGTAGCTCACCTGGCAGAGTGCGTACCATTAAGGCTGAGTCCTTACCACAGCGACCCGGGTCCTTTACTGCATGTCATCCCCTTTGTTATGACAGCTCCAGCTGGTGCTCGGGCCCCGCCTCCTGAGGAGCAGCCCGGCCCCTCTACCTCGTCTAACGGGCAGTAATGAGTTGAGTGAGGACAGGTGTGGTTGCTGCCACATCAGCTGCAATCACTCCGCTCATTCTGGTGCAGTACTTATTCCCAGCTCTGGCAGTGCATCACTGCCAGAACGTAGTCTCTGTTGTCAGACCACGGCCTAGCCTACCAAGAACCCATGTGATACTTACCTTGCTGGTTTCCGAATAACCTTGTGCTTTTGTTTGTCTGCAGAGTCATCGCGTCAGTTCTGGTTTTGTACTGTCTGTTCCGGAGCAGTTCTGCCATCTTCTAGCCAGTGGGATTTCGGGCTCCGTTCCTTGCTGCTGTTGCCTGAATCTGAGCTCTAGACTGTGCAATAAACCTTGTTATCTTTATCCCTGAAACAGCCTCTGTGTTTGCGCTTGGGTCCCCAGCACGCCCCTAACACCCTTTCTCTCTCTGATACCTTTCCTGTTTCTCTCTGCAGCTGTAACAATCAAATGAAGGCAAAAATGGCAAAAAAAACAAAAAGTACAGATCATTATCACATTTGACAATTTTTTTTTGTTTAACTTAAGCCAGATGTGTGTTTTATTATTTTTAGATGAGATGATAGGTCCTCTTTATACCACACAATAACCGCACCTGAATCTCTACCAAGACGTATGTGTTTCTGTTTGAGCGATAGTAGCAATATCTCTTTATAGTTTGAGGGACTGTGGTTGTCTGTCATCTTGCTATCATATTTCTAATAATATGACAGTATCTTGACTTTTAATTCTAGAGATTAATTCTGTTTTTGATGATTAGATTGACTTGAAACTTGCCCACTTGGTTCCCAAATTCTTTAAGTTTAATTAAATATAAAATTTGCCACTAAAAGCAAAGAAGAGGGGGGGAGATCCCTTCGCAGCCAGATATACCTGACGTCCTGCATGTTATTAAACAAAACCAGACATCCCATCTTTGTATTTCATGGACTAGCAGGTCTATGTTCAGTTTCCATTGAACCAGCATCAAACTCAATATATTGACCCAAAACTTCATATTCTTCCTATAGGGGAAATTAAACATCACATGTCAATTAGTGTAAATTAGATTTTTCATTGCAAAGTGAGTTACTTTGTTCCTTGTTTCCTGTATATATGAGTTTTTGATGAAGTCCAGGATGAAGTCATCCTGAGCCTAGTATACTGGCCCTTAAAAATGATCAGTCCTACGTAGTGCAGTGTCATGCACAACTCGTCTTAAATTGATCAGTTATCACATTAGTGTCATCCTTGAGTACTGGTAGGGCCTATTTGTGACCCCGAGGTAAACTACAAAATCAGGAAAGGTTCATTTCTTTCTCAGTGAAAGAGGTCAAATAGTAAAAATTGGTGTAAAATTATTCATCATCATCGTCATTTTTAACACCTCATCACACTACAATAGGCTGATCTAGAAAAGGTCATCCATGCTTTTATCTCCTCTAGACTATTGCAACACACCTGGCAGGCGAAACATCCAACACAACAATGCAACTTATACAAAACGCTGCTGCCAGCAGCTGTCTATTCAATTTTACGTGTCTTTAGATCTGTACTTAGATCTGTACTCCCTGCACACATGCGTGTGCTGTGACATATTTCCAGTAGGTTATTGCTCAAAATGTGTCAGTGAATTTCTCAGTTCTCTTTGTTTTGGTAATATAGAATGGTAGTGGGCCTCACAAAAAGTGTAACCTAGGGGCCCATGGCCACCTTAATCTGTAACTGGTGACTTTACAGTAAGCTTAATATACTTTACATTCTTTTATGTCACTTCTAATTTTTCCTAATATCAGCATAATATGACAGGGACTCTGCATCTGTGCTTCCTATCCAGATTCTCTCCAGATAATTGGGTAGAGTTGGTTGAATATTCAGGATCGACACACCGCCAGTTTTCTGCTGTGAAACTTGATTCTTAGATAATGCTACTATGAGTTTTGCCCATACTAAAACATGACTGAATCCAATACAACTATAGTACACCCAGTCACAGTCAGCTCTGGCAAACAGACATTATTTAGATAACTGGCTGGAAATCTGACATAGTGGTCAGGTCAGACAAGTTAAATAACTTATATCTTTACAAAGATTTTTGTTTGAATACACTATGTCTTTCACAATACTCTGTAGTTATTGGTATTGTCGAGGTCATGTGGTCCATAAGTGTGCCACAGGTAAAAGACAGCAGACAGTGGAGGTTTATGTACTGCAGTTTTACGCTAATAATGAATAAAATGGTTCTGTCTATTTTATAATAAAATATGCAGTTTAATGAAAGTCTTACCTGAAACTTTTAAAAGTGGTATTCCAATAGTTACCAGATTTGACATTACCTGCAGACTCCTCCCATCCTTGATTAGAAATTGAGTTGCTGTGTTATAAATGCTGATAAAGAGCTATTATCCTGGACAAATGCAGCTAACTGACTGTGTCAAGGTCACGGTTTAGGGTGACCAAGGAGCTGTTTTATTAGTTTGTCAGTTTTCATTTTCTTATCTGGTAATGATATAGTAGTTGATCTTTGCACCCTTGGGGTATGAACCTTGAAAAATGGCTTTGCATGCATCATTTATGGTTGAAGGGCTGTATGGTTCACAGCTACAAAAAAATTACCATATTGGTCCGAATATCGAACAACCCTGATTATAAGACAACCCCCCTTTTTCAAGACTCATTTTTGGAAAAAGACTTTTTGAAGACCAAATCTTGTTTTTATAAAGAAAATAATTTTATTTGAAAATAATGATAATAAAAACACATTGAATAAACAAGGTAGGCTGTTGTTTTTAAACATTTTTTAATTAAAATCATATTTCAGTATCTTCAACATGAAATTGTCACATTTAAATTGAATACTGTAGTAAATAAAATGTACGGTAATCACATTTGTAAATGAACGACTTAGGGTATTTAGGGTAAATACTTGAGTTTTGACTGGCTCAATCAAGTGTCCACGGAATGTATCCAAAACCACCCTTTTTTCTGAGTCCCACCAGGCCGTCTGCCCCACACAACCTTGAGCCAGTCCACTACAAAATTAGTCTCCATCCAGCCCTTTTCCTGGGCACGTACAATAATGCCAGCTGGTGTTGCCTCTTAAGGTACTGTCTTGAGTTTCAAAATCAAGTACAGGGGGAGTTTGGTTCCATCTGCAGTGCACGCCAACATGACAGTGACTTGGCTCCTCTCGTTTCCAGTAGACTTGAGAAGAATGACTGATTTTTCACCTTTCTTGTGTACAGTGACATGTCAAAAAACACATCTGATACAGGGGGCCTGAGTGCTTTTTCCTTAAGTTAATCACAGTGCTGAAAAGACAGTAGCTTCTCTCTGAAGTCTGAGGGCAAGCGCTGGGCAAGACTTGTCTTGCGTTGCAATGATAGTCCATTATGCCACATCATTCTTCTACTCCAGCCAGGGTTAGCTTTGAAGTCACTTGTGGGTATGTTGAGCTCGTTGGCAATATCCAAGGCCTTCAGCTGCATGAATGGTAATGGGCATTCCATCATTCACATATTCACACACTCTCCTGTCAGTCTCTTGAAGGCGGCCGCTTTGAGGACCACGGTAAGACTGTTTGCATTTTTAAGATGGTCTTTTTGGGCCCGCCATTTTCTAACGTTATATTCTGTGACGTTATATTCTTGGCTGCTCGAGAGTTGTTTGATGACTGCTGCATTTATCACCATAAACTTCCAATTGGCATCATAACCAATTGTTGGTTAGTTTGGCCGACTTTTGAGCCACTTTGCTCGAGACGATCACTGTGTCTCTCCGTCTTTCAGGCCACTTGCACTGTAAGCTAGTTGTGAGGGATTGTGGCTTGCTTCAGCCAAGAGGGGAACACTTATTTTGCTTGTTCTGTCTTATAATTGGACGAATACAGTACTAAGAAACAGTATGGTTTCTTAATGACAAAACCAATGACGAACCTCTTTTCTTTGTGTTTTCAAGATGTTATAGCAGCCGTGCAGACAGTTGAAAAGGAAGGCCCCAGGATGCTGGCATTATTTTACTGTGGTTTCCAAGACAACTTTGATTCAGATTTTGTCTAATGTTAGACTGTGTGATAGTGATTGCAGGTTTCAATCCTGTGTTTGGTGCTTTGGTGATAGGCAGCATTTCGGAACAACTATAAACACTTTTGATTTCCGATGTGGTCAAACAACACACTGTATGACCTACTTCTGATCGAGCATAACCCAACCCATAGGTGTAAATGTAGGAATGGCCTTTGTTAGTGTTCCATCCAAAAGTTCACAATAACACCCAAACATGACTGTGCCTTTGCTGTTATTAATTCAATTCAATTCAATTCAATCCAGTTTTATTTATATAGTGCCATATCATAACAAAGTTATCTCAGGGCACTTTTTCATAAAGAGCAGGTCTAGACCGACTCCTTATGTTTACAGAGACCTAACAATTCCCACCAAGAGCAAGCACAAGCGACAGCGGCAAGGAAAAACTCCCTTTTAACAGGCAGAAACCTCGAGCAGAACCAGGCTCTTTTTATGGCAATCCATCCAATAGTTGCTGAGTGACTGGCGCTGACATCCCTAGAGCCTTGTGGCTAAAAAATAATGACTAGAGCAGCTTTAATAGTGAAATGTGGTGGGCTTGGTTAAAGCCAAAGTTTTGGACAGACAGACCCAAGAGCTAATGTCCAATGTCCCACAACAGTGGATAGTTAACAAAATTCCTGTGTCATCATGCTGGGTGACATACTGTGGATATTATTCAACAGTTACCCGTCCCCAGACACTTTATTTATGTTGGGTAATAAAACCAAATGTCAAATACTGGCTGGTCTGGTGATATTCTGGTATTATCTGACAGGCATATGGAAATGGTTTATCCAGGTTTGATCCAGTTCTGTGTTGGCAGGTAATCAGCGGGCTGGCATGGCCTTAACCTGGAATTAACTTTAAGAGGTGTAGATGAAGGCCAGCAGAGAGAGAAACAGACAGAGCAAGAGAGATAAAAAAGGTCAAAGAGAGCAAAGGAACTGAATGATGGTCTCTAAGCTGCAATATGCAAACACTTCCCTATAATCGACTGTTTTATCTGCATGGCCTTGAAACTCCTGATAAACTGTAGTAACTCTAGTAATGCACTGAAACCACCCGCATGCTGCAAAAAAGTTGATAACCTTATCATTTTATTTTTCATACATACATACATACAGTATATACTTATTTTAAGTTTTCAATAATTTAGCTGAGTTAAACTATTTAAGGTAGTAGGCAAATATGACATAACTATTAAAAAAGTGCTGTACATTGCATCACGGGACACCTGAAGCCTAAAAGATAGACTTCAGCTCCAGGGTCAATTGACAAGCTTTTTATAATGAATTTTTGTTATTACACGATTACTTTTGTTTTTATCCACTACTGGGAAATGCCAACATCCAGGACCATCAGTCAACACACTACTACAGTCACATGGTATTCTGCTGGAAAGTCATACACAAACTGCCTCTTTGGAAAATTGGTCCAGATTGACAGAAGGTGCTCTTTAAAATGTTTCTGGTCACTGTTGTGTCAACCACTTCCTGAGGATATAATGTTCACTTGATGTAATCCACCTTCACCTTGTGAAAGTACAGAGAAATACAGAGAAACAGACACTGTTTATTCAATTCAGTTTTATTTATATAGCGCCATATCATAACAAAGTTATCTCAGGGCACTTTTTCATATAGAGCAGGTCTAGACCGTACTCTTTATATTTACAGAGACCCAACAATTCCCACCATGAGCAAGCACTAGGAGACAGTGGCAAGGAAAAACTCCCTTTTAACAGGCAGAAACCTCGAGCAAAACCAGAACCAGAACCAGGCTCTGGGTGGGTGGTCATCAAGGCAGATGACCGCCCACACTAATAGCAATATAATAATAGTAATACTAATAATAAGACCAATAACAATAATAGCAGCAGCAGCTGTTAAGCAGGAACACGGGGGCAGCAGGTGGCCTGCAACCTCAGATCCAGACTTTACAGCACTAGAGGCAGAAATACCTGCAGAAAGCAACAGAAGGAGAGAGAGAGAGAGAGGAGAGAAAGCACACACGGGAAAGGGAAGCAGTCGAGTTAGTAACAAGCATTAATAGGATAAGAGTGCGTACAGATGGAGAGGGAGAGGAGAAGAGAGAAGCTCAGTGCAGCATAGGAAGTCTCCCAGCAGTCTAGGCTTATAGCAGCATAACAAAGGGTCCTAGATAAATAGCTGTGTGTTATAGCCGTGAAAGTCAACTAAAGCTTTTATCAATCTTGTGTGCTGTGTTAACACACACTGCACATTTTAATCAGCCTTCCTGCACAGCCAGAACCTGTGTAGGTACAAAACCCCAACTCCCCATATTGTTGTTGAGCGACGGAATCACCAGCTAACAAAGAAGCACACCAAGGAACCCCTCTCCCTTCATGAACTGGTAACTGGGCATATCTAGCTAGCATGGCATAACGATGTACACGACTAAGCACAGGACTACTTTGTCAATGTACTGTACATGTACTGATTTAGGTTTATTCACTGAGCTTTATTCTTGTGATCTCTGTTTCATAGTTTGGTTATTCTCACACACACACACACACACACACACACACACACACACACACACAGTCTCTTTTGCATACACAGTAAGTACATTTAGTTAGATTAACTACTGTGTATTTTACTCTTATTAACTTTAAATAAATTATTTTGAATATACATGCTGGTGAATGCTGCCAACCTCTACTATTCAGAACTCTGAAACCCCCAACCTTTACTAGCTATTGATATGGTAATTTTTGTTGTAGTTATTCATTTAGTTATTAATCAGAGTTTCAAATTGATAGTTTGACATTTGATTTATGTGACTGATGAGTCTAAATTAATTAATTGACTATCAATTTTCCCTTTTAATGCAAGTTGAATTCTATTATTTCATATAAATATTTATTATTTCTGATAGCCTGGAGTGCAGATTTTGTGTGGTCTGGCTGATTTGATTGCTTTCTGATCACTTTGCATTAATGTGTTTTTCCTGATACAGATAAAATATCCAGATACAGGAAATGGGGTCAAGGAGAATTCAGATGATCTTGATACATGGTTGTTTAATTGGAAATAAAATGGTGCTCTAAATCTTTATTAGTGTTATCTGTTATTTCTATAATGTATCATATAACTGGTCCATGTACATTCAGTCACAGACAGTATACTACGTGCCTATATTGTGAATTTATTCAAATGTGAAATGTTGTGAACATTTTAAATTTATCACGTACAATTATGTAAAATTTGTTTCACACACAAATGCATCACATGTGATTTCTTAAGGGGTTAAGTTTCCATTAGGTATTACTATGTGTGCTGTGCAATGCTCAGTGTTGTAATTTGTATCACTTAGATATCAGTTCATGAATGGCAATCTGCCTTTATATTCTAGAAGTGAAGTGTCTGCAGGTTATCAGCTGCTCTATTGACCTTGAACATTAGTAAGTGTTAGACACACAATTATCACCCTTATCTACTGCTGTCTACCCCATGAAGAGATTAGAAACTTAGTGTGTGTGTGTGCGTGCGTGTGTGTGTGTGTGTGTGTGTGCGTGTGTGTGTGTGTGTGTGTGTAAAGTAAAAGGGAGATTCAAAAATCACTGTCAATGTGTGAAAATGTGTGAACAATAGAGTGGAGAACCAGAAAATAAAGTATAGTTAATTTTGCAGAGTAGGGAGGAGTGGATGACTTTCATTCATTAAAATACTTTTTTGTCCTTAACTTGACCCTTCCAGACACACTAATAATTTAGGTATTTTCAATTTACAATTTTTTAAACTGCATATCAAATACATTTACTTTGTTTTGGATTCAGTAACTTTACTACTGTAATCTGAATTTCTTTTTCATTTAGTCAAAATATTTTAGTGAGCACATGTAATTCAATTGGATACAAAAACTGAATCAATTTTAAATGAAAAATGAAACGTACAAAAGAACTTCTGTGAGTGTGAGTCCCAATGAACTCTGCTGTTAACATTGTGTAAGCCTTGAATTAAAATTCTGTTCCGCCTTGCTAATGGCACCAGTGAGGTGATGTTGAAGTTTTCCAGTTAATTTACTTTCAGGGATTTTGTGGTGTGCCATTTTATTCCTGGTTGCAACAATGCTGCAATGTGCTACAGCACCCCATGGCAGAGACAGCACCCAGTGGAAGTAAAACTCTTTTAAATTATCTCTGCTAAAAATAATGTAAATGTTTTAAGATGTTTGTGTTCATTTTAAGATGTTTGTGTTCATACCTCAAGTCAATGGGGAGCTGCTAAAGATGAGCAAACATGGAGGTATCAAAGTAATTTTGTGGCTGCTGTGGTTATTCTTATTATTGTGACAAAACTCTGGTTCATGCCAAGCTCCCATTTATCATCATCTTAGGGTTGGTATTGGTAGATCTCAGTTTCCTTAAAGCAATAGCTAGACATTTTGGGAATTACACTTATTTACTGTCTTGCTGAGAGTGAGATGAGAAGATTGATACCACTCTAATGTCTGTTCGGTAAATATGGCGCTAGAGCCAGCAGCTAGTTAGCGTAGCATAAAGGGCTAACCTATCTCTGTACAAACGTAACATGTTACATGGCATGATGAGGGAGAGGACCCAAGCGCAGACAGATGAGGAGACCCAAGACAGTTCAAAGATTTATTAACCCTGCCTTGCAGGTACTGGCAGGCAGGCGAGCAAGTAAGCAACAAACAAGCAGGTAGTCCAGGTACAGGAGGCAACAGGAACAGAAATACCTCCAACACAGGGACATGAAAACTAACACAAGAAAGCAGTACACTCAGTACTCATAAATGGGAAAAGTCACAGGGACGAATTACCAGGAAACCAAAGGAGAGGGGAGGCGCAGGTCGATCTGGGGTCAGCTGGGCTGCCGAACGGAAATCTGACGGGGCTGGTGACTGCTGTGTGTTACTGAGCAGCAGAGACTCCCGATGGTGTCGGGAGCCACGACGACCACGTCTCTTGTGGCCCCCACTGGATCCCGAGAATATGACCGTGCAAGAGCCCTCATATGGAGACCGCCAGGATGGCTCCCTGACCGGTCTATGTAGACAGTCAGTTGTTCACTACATACAGAAGTTAATTCAACTATTAGGCTACTTCAATATGGCACTGAATCATAACGCAAGTTTGACATTATCATGCTCTGGACCATTGCTTGAGGAAATTTTCTCTAACTGGACCTCTTTGAATTTCAATTGAATACCCCATATACTATATTAATATACTGTAATATATACTTTTATGGTATAGTATACAAAGCAATTTCCCCATAATGCCAGAGCAGCCTATTATCATTAATAGAGGAAAATGAGAACCCCAGGTTTCTGTTTAGCACTGTAGCCAGGCTGACAGAGAGTCACAGCTCTATTGAGCCATGTATTCCTATAGATCTCAATAGTAACAACTTCATGAGTTTCTTTAATGATAACATTCTAACTATTAGAGACAAAATTCATCAGGGGGAACTGCAGAGTTGGTGATAATTCTTTGTGGATTCATTACTATAAATTAAGTGATTAATTAAGATTAAGTGACCCTTTTCACATTATACATGATCATTGGATCCATTATGTA
The DNA here is from genome assembly GCA_002120245.1 of Maccullochella peelii. Taxonomy (NCBI): domain Eukaryota; kingdom Metazoa; phylum Chordata; class Actinopteri; order Centrarchiformes; family Percichthyidae; genus Maccullochella; species Maccullochella peelii. Next base: position 2,483 of record LKNJ01008022.1, on the reverse strand, counting down.
TATGATATAAAACATTGAAAAGTAAAGCTTTAATGACACCTTGGCATTATTGATTTAATCACCTCAACCCTGCTCTGTTACTGTAACGATACCTATGTGCCTGCAATCAAAACATCCCCATTCACATGCATTATTAAGGATATTGTTTCATTAGAGAGGCTGTAATAGTCTCTGACCAAATCTCCCTCCCTCCATGCCAGCCTGTGTTTCCCTCTGTAGATCTAGGTAATTACCTCCCTGTCTGCTGTAGAGCCAGGAGTACTTCATCTTCTACCCAGGAATAATCACGAGCCATTATGCAGTTCATTATTTATAGGGCATCTTGTTCTAGTTGAGTGCAGGAAAAGATAGAACGATGGGTTGACTTGGTCTGACCTGCAACAAAATGGGCACTCTACATAGTGGAGCAGATGGAAGCAGTGCAAGTTTTGGCTTTTCCAACCATCAGGTAACATGTCACAGGTATATACTGTATTGTGTACAGAGGAGTACCTCTGAATGATAAATTGGATGAAAGAGTCTTGCATGGGTGGCAAGGACTTAAAAATGTCCTTTAAAATCTCATTGTCACCTAGGTTAATACCTATTTCACATGTCTTTATAAGAGTTAAGATTGCGAGAACTAACTATAACCAAATGGATTAAGAGAGTGTCCCCTTCAGTCCACCACCCTTCCATATTTCAAAACCAAAGCTGTTACGATCACAGGAGGGATCCAAACGCAGGACAAGGACAGGTAGAGTTAGTTAAGAAAGAGATTTATTGTAGGAGGGTTACTGGTCTTGGAGCTGATGACAGGGAATGGTATCCGGCGGCAGCAGGGGAGAGAGAAGGTAATGGAGGAGCGTGGCTGGACATGTGCAATAAGATAATCTAATATCAGATTATCATATTGATTTATTCTGTCTTACTGAAACCTGGCTGCGTCATGATGAATATGTTAGCCTAAATGAATCCACCCCCCCAGTCACATTAATACTCACATTCCTCAAGGCACAGGCCGAGGTGGTGGAGTTGCAACCATCTTCGACTCAAGCCTATTAATCAACCTTAAACCTAAACTAAATTATAACTCGTTCGAAAGCCTTGTTCTTAGTCTTTCACACCCAACCTGGAAAACACCACAGCCAATTCTATTTGTTATAGTGTACCGCGCTCCTGGACCNCAGATAGTTAAACTAGAGACCGCACAGGACTGGCAGCTGACAGCAGCCAAGTCACCACAGCTGGTGATGCTAGCATCAAACATAAACATATTAATGGTCAGTTCAATGAAGTAGAAAACTCCTTCATACATTAGGGACAACTACACAAATAGTCTGGCTAAAAAATAACCTGCAGTAGTCTACGCTATAAATCTTGTAATTAAATCAATCAATTAAATTAAATGAATGCTGTGACTTGTACACGGTGAACCTGTAGCCACTCTACCATGTGTGAACAGTGTGATGCAACAACCAGCAGGACCCCTGTCAACAGTTTAATCTATCATTATTTATCAATGCTCATGATATGAAACAAAGTGTAAGTTAGCTAACCATAAAACCTGCTGTGATTATCGTTAGTTACGTGTGTAACACTGAACTAGCTGAGACATTTTAGTGTAGATATGTGCTGTAACGTTAGTTAGGCTACATATCCATTTGGCTATCCATGAGTAAAGACGATTTTTTTTTCTCAGAGCATATTGCTGTGACTTGACACTTCCTGTTGATTGTTTGCAAGTGGCCATGGTATCAACGTAACATTAGTCATGCATGCCAGCAAATAGCTAATATAGCTAGTCACTAATGTTAGCCTCTTACCTGCTGCACTGTGCGCTGCTTTCTCGCCATCAGACCGATGGGGAGTTGCGGTGGAGTTGTGTACTGTTTCTTTCACTGGTGACTTTGTGTGTGAGGCCACATGGACAGAAATGTTTGAACGCTTTCATCAAAATGAAGCCATTGCTTTATAAATAGTTTTATAATAGTCTTTCCACAGAATCCTTTTTTATCTGACCATTATTTAATGACTTTTGAATTCCTATTACTGGACTACACACCTTTAGGCAAACATTCCTTCACTAGATGTCTATCAGATAGTGCTGTAGCTAAATTTAAGGAAGTGATTCCATAATTCAGTGCCATGTCTCAATTTAACTGAGGACTCCTATGCTAACTTCAGTCCCTCCCAAATTGATCATCTTGTTGATAGTGCTGCAGCCTCACTGCGAATGACACTCGACTCTATTGCCCCTCTAAAGAAGATAATAAAACAAAGGAGGTTAGCTCCATGATATAACCCCAAACCAAACAACAGGAAATGCCGTTCCACCAATCTGGAACGTTTAGTCTGACAAGAACAACTGTAAAACCTTATACATTTAGACTGCTTTTCTCCTATCAACCCTCATCAATTAACTTCAATGATTTCTTCAGCCATCAATGTGTCTCTTTGACCCGTCCCAACTAGGCTGCTTAAAGAAGTTTTACCCTTAGTTA